>JAWQRN010000035.1:0-47891 GCA_033557685.1 Sperchopsis tessellata
ATATATGTATGTATGTATAGATATATTCTTTCAAATAATCGCCAAAGTTTAGATTTACGTTTAGTTCTTCATCTAGGGTCTAAGCAAAGGAGAAATGAGAACACAAAAAAGTTTACAAAACTGAAAATTGCTTACCTCTAAGTTAACAATTTGCCTTGCTAAACGTAAATACACAAAGAATCATTAGCCTGTACAAACAATAATCAATCTAAATCAAAAACCATAAACAGTAGACGTAAAATTCTTTATTTTTTACAACTACACAACATGGACATGTAAAACACTCTTTACATCATGTAAACATACATTATGTATTTGCCAGAAACAAAAAACAATATCAATATCAAAAAATTTCAAAAATAAATGCACCATTATAACAACATATGAGGTGGATTTTTCGGTTGTTTACATTGTGTGAAGCGTGTTTTACATGTCTATGTTGTGTGGTTGTCAAAAATGATGTACTCTATGTCATGTGCTTACGATTGTTAATTGTATTGTTGTCCGAATGGTTTTTGATGTGGATTGTTTATTGTTTGTACATTGTACAGGGTGATGATAATTTGTGTATTTACATTTAGCAATATGCCTTGCTTGCATATTGTTCAGCTTATAGGTAAGCAGTTTTTCGGTTTTTCTACCTTTCACCATTATTTGGATGGACGAGGTGCATATATCATGGAATAGTTAGTATAACAATCGCCACTGATCAAATGTGAATTTTACATGTCGCAAATATTAGAGATGGACACGTAAGATTTGGTTTTAATTTGAGCTGCTATTTAAAAGAAAGTAGATTACCATATATTCGAAGGAAACTTCACATCTGTACAATATCTAGAATATTAAGATACTGGTATTGAAATTAAGTACATAGTTTAAAACACAATTACAGTTTGTCCAATGTATATGATAAGTTTAAAGCCATGGATGTAAGTTGTCAATTATACACAAACAGCAATATTGTTTTATTATTTTTTTTTAATTATTAAAAAACTATTTCATTAAATAGTGGTCATTTGAATAGTTTTCTATAAAAAGCTTTTATAAGCCTAGTTTCAGCTATTATTTCTGGTTGTAGACGTCATATTAAGAAATCCTCCGTACATCTCGATATTTCGCTCATCGGAACAGTGTTCAGAACACATCCCTCGTGATAAGTGAGGGTTACCTGTACTAACATTCTGGACTTTTAAGATGATTTGTTATTAGCAGAACATTCTAGTATAATTTTCCAACAGTATGAGGCTCCCTCACGTAATGCCATTTATGTGAAATAATGCTGATTGCAGAAAGCAGTTTTTCTTAAAATTACACCTATTCATACTTTAAATGTTAAAATTCTGTCAGAAGAACATGCTAGATTATTTGAACACCGATTATAATGATTACTGTTTGTATTTAATTCCTTAGATCCTGTAGATTCAGATTAGTTAATTTATTATTTTTATTTCATTAATAATTTTGTTAAATATTTTTTTGTATTTTAATATTCCCATATTTCAAAAACCTTCACAATATCATACTATGTAAAAGCAATCAAAGTGTTATTTGCAAAACATGTGATAGTCGGCCTTCCCAAATGCAAAAGGCCCCAAAATTACGTTTTGACTGATCTTAAAAAAACTAAAATGACAAATATCATTAAAATCAAAAAAAATTCTCTATTACCGATAAATTTCAATATAGTCCATGTTTAAAAAATAATTTTGAAAATTATATATTTTTGATGACTTCCGTTTGAGACGCCATGGGGCGAGGAGGTTCATCTGTACGTGGGCCCATTTAGTGTTATTTGTATGATAAATCATCTCAATCCTTACTCGGCCATGGACCTATGAAAACGGAAAATGTACTTTGTATTGTGCTTCATTCGTCCATGTGTTAATTTTGGCCCAGTTTAAACACAGGACAGTTAACCTGAGGCAGATTTGTACCGGGCATTTATGCATCTGTCAAGGAGTTAGGCCCTTAAATAAGTGAAGAAGAAGAAGATATATTTTTGACAACGTCATTGTAATTATCTTATGATACAATAAGAATGTTTACAATTATTAAAATCAACTATACTTTTGTCATTTATTAGAATCATATTTTCTGTTACAAAAATCAAGTTTAGACTAATTTAAGACCATTAAGTAATGTTGTTAGTACCTGATAGTCATAAACATATTTTGCTGCATCCAGTTCAATCTTTATTATTTTTGTAAAATTCTCCCTGCCAATCAATATATCACTTGTACATCTCGTGTCTAGTTGCAACTTTTGCGTGTCATGTTTACCATTTTTTCTGCATTGCATCCTAGGCTTTGGAGTGAAAATTTTATGGCAAACTAAGTGACTTGTAAAAAATATATTATTTGAAATGGATGTTTATGCACGTAAGAGCAAATTTAATTGTATTTACTTTTATTTTGCTAACCTGTCACTATGTATAAATTTTCCAAATTATAGATCTCACTGATAGGTAAAAAATGCAACATATCTGCTTTTTGTCAAGGAAGTGTCAGAATAATGTGTTTTTCTTTCATTACTAAAATAATTGAAGTTATATATATTTAAATAATTGATTTTGTGGCATGAAACTAATTTAATATTATTATAACATTATTGTTTCTGGTTGTACACAGCAAAAGCGCTAAAATATACCAGAGTTTTTAAAATTTTTCAATTTCTACCGGAAAACAGTTCTTTTATATTTAGTTGCCAGGAAAGCTTATGCATTTGATTTATTTGTGGATTTTATTATTTTTAGATATGATGGAATCAATAAAAGTGTACCTGATGCATTTAGCCATTTATTAGAAGAAATTCACCGGTTAGAACTAGAATTAGGACATCTTCCACAAAAATGGAGGGTCCAGTGGGACAAATTGGAACTTCCTAATAGTGATCCTCTAACGGTAAAGGTTATTAATATTATATATATGTCACCTCCCCAACATATTATCAATTTCAGAGGCACGCTTCCTTCAGTACAGCATTGGTTAGATCCCACGGAAGACTAGTGCATAAAAGATCCACTTTGGAAATTTTGATGAGAGGGAAAATGGTTGGAGCTGCAGAAGCAGCATTACTTTATTCTCATCCGCATCGGTTTGAGAGATACAATTATACAACACCTACATATTGTGATCAATGTACAAATGTATTATGGGGTCCTGTAAAGGTAAAATATTAAACTGTAATATATTTTGTATATTTTTAGTAATATTTTATTTTTCAGACTGGAATGCGATGTATAGACTGTGGTTACAGTTGCCACGAAAAATGTATAGATGGAGTCCCTAAAAATTGTACAAAATATAAGTCTGCTCCCGATAATACAGTTACTCAGACTTTATCGGGTAGTGGAGGGGATAATGGATCTGTTAGTTCAGGTACCTACTTACTTTTTTTAAATAATACCATGTGCATATCCTTTATGTTCTACCATTTTTAGTACTGTTGCTTTTTTGTTTCAAAGCACTAATGAGGCACACAAAAAATATTTTAATTCGGTTCATTGTTTTAATTCTATGGTATTCAAAAGTATGAATAACAATTTTTGGTCATATCTTTTCAATTTTTGTAATTCAAAAAAGACATTTAGAATGTATCCCATCACAAACCCGTCCCCACTAGAATACTCGAAAAATAACATTTGCTTTAATCCTACCCTTTATTAATGATTTTTTAGTACTATTTTGTTATATTAAAATGTACCATGTCCCTCTTTGCCAACATCTGCAGATCATGAGTGCAGAGAATCCGGTGTGTAGAAGGTGTGGTACGGAGGAAGAATCGGCTAGACACATCTTATGTAATTGCTTAGCACTGGTTGCTACTAGAAGAAAATATCTTGGTAACTGGTATATAACGCCAAATAAAATACAAAAAATCTCAGAGAATAAGCTGGTGGTATTGGTCCATACCATAGGTGTATTACTTAGTTTTTAAACATGGGGGCTGCACAATGGGCCACAGAACCTAAGTGCAAGATGTCTCAAAGATCTCCTCCATTTATATACATACTCATATTTAACTTAAAATGCTGCCATCTGCATTTTCAATTAAATAATGAAATTTTTGTGACAATAGCTGTCAAGCCATTAGTAGATCGCAGGAAATGTTTGCTCATCATTCTCAAATCTCTTTCACAAATGACATTCTAAGATAAAATCTTTACTCACCTATTTCTTTTTTTTTAAATTTTATGATTCATCATAACATGGATAATTATGAATTCTTTTATATTTCATTTTACAATCGAAATAAGTTAAAATTTAATAAAAATCTTTCCAACACAATTATTTTGACTTGTTACTGCATTACACAAAGTAGTGTTATTTCTTTAAAATGTACGCAGGGTGCATTTTTTCGTGAGTAGGTAATGAGAATGGTGTAAGAGTAATCTGTAATTTCCATAATCACCTTATTTTGGTGTTGACGTTTTCTTCAGGTGCGCCCACTTACATTCACCATTTATTGAGTGTAGAAAGTGTAGTAATTACTCACCCTCCACTTACAACAAGAACAATGAAGTGGACTACACCGAAGTAAGAAGAACAACAGAAAGTACACTTTTCGCTGAAAAGTGGAAAAAGTTAATAACGAGAACAAACCTACTGTAACACAAAAATATAATATAATATTATGTACTCCACTTTGATTTTGCTTAACACACTTACTTTATAAGGATGAAATTTAACACCATATGTTGTTAGCAAAGTGAACTTCATAGGGAATGCAGAATATGCATTTAATCTCTGTTAAAATATCATTGTTATCAATAAAATTGTTTGTGTCCAAATTTCTAACTCCATTTTAATTAAAGTTTATACACCTACTGTTGAATATCTATGGTATAAAACTGACAAAATTGGATATAAAATTTTTAAATATTTCCAGAGTATTTCTTATGTAATATTAATAATCTGGTGATATATAATCAGGAAGTAATTTATTATTTTCACTTTTGATTTTTTTATATTGCACTCCGCAGATGCACCAAGTTCCATGGAACACAAAATGAGAGGGAAACACGGCACTAGCAAACCACAAAGTAAAACTATGAAAAGTAATTAGCTATTTTTTTTTTCTTTTCTTTTCTTACACTTATCTATACATTCATTTATTTGATATTTGTAGGACATGTAGTAGAAATGTAGAAAAAAATTTCTGTATTAATATTTCTTTATTTTTCAATAATTTTAGGTAGTGCAAGGCAAACATCAAGTCAGCAATATTATGACCAGTTTTCATCAAATGTTGCTGAAAATCGTACTCATGAGGGCTATTTGTACAAGAGAGGAGCTTTGCTAAAAGGTTGGAAACAACGATGGTTCGTGCTGGATTCAATAAAGCATCAATTGCGATATTATGATGCTATGGAGGATTCACATTGTAAAGGATATATAGGTAAATATTTGTAAACAAATCCATTAGCATCATTTTGAGCACACATGATAACTACAATACTTTTTCTGATTTTATACATTCTTGGCTACAGTCTTAATTATTTTATTCGTAACCCGTCATTTATTAGCCAAATCTGTAAATGCCAACACTTAACCTACCAAAAACCTAACTGCATGCAGCGTACAATAACTTTTTTTGAAAAGAAAATTGTTTTTCTGAAAAATATATATTTTTTTTTTAAATAAATCTGGATCTCTTTGCTATTAAAACGTTTTGAAAATATGTACACAGACAGGCTTACGAGTAATAAGGTTTTCCCCAATTTTAGCTAGTTATAACAAAACACTATTATATATTAACATTTTTATCAACAGTTTCATATTATATCGTTGCCAATTCTCTAGTAAATTATGTTCACAGCTAATAAAATTAAATTTGTTCTAGATCTAGCAGAAGTTATGTCAGTTCAATCTGCCGCACCAGCACCTGGACCCCCTAAGAAGACAGACGACAAATCATTCTTTGATGTAAGTGATGGTATATATTTGCAATTTCTTTAATTTTCAACATATGATTGCATTGTTGTCAGAAGATAAAACACATTCTATAAAAAAATTTCAACCAAAATATATTTTGTTTTAAAAAAAAATTTGAATAAATATGTATTATTTTTAGTGATATTTTATGATAATGAAAGTAACTTATTTATATTTTGTCAAGGATTTTCAAGTTTAAATCCCAAGGAGATGCACAGAGTGCCAAGAAAGTTGGATAGGTATAAACATATTGTAGGTATACGTATTGGAGTGTAAAACTTAAAGACACATTAATTTTTATTGCTGTATTTTAATATCCAAGTTGCATTCCTATGTTTTAACAATTCATAACTGGTGTTTGAAGTAGATACCACTAAGCCAGGGCAAAGTGTACCCCAAGGAATCACAGATTCATTGATGGATCTTTAAAGTGTCTCTTACCTCTTCGCTTATTACAACAATAATAAAAATATTAAAATTTATTCATGTTGCCCATTAGTAAAGTAATTATTTGTGACTTTCTATTTGTATAAATTCACACAATTTCACTATGTAAATGTCTATCTATCTTGAATACATGATTTTGTGTCAGTGAAGTTACATTCCAGGAACTTATTGAAAAGTTTTACTGCCCTATAAAAACACTGATTGAGAACCTCACATAATGAGGAGTAACAGGTGTAAGATGATTCTACTTCGATTATTGTAGTATTGAAAATTGCATTCAAATGAACTCAAACTTCCTATCATTATAGAGAATTATTATTACAAATAATAGGCGTACTTCAAGTTTGTCTGCTGTGTTAATTGGGGTGTGCATGACGTAACGCAATACACAAAAATTTTCAGTAAGGACGAACTTGTAACCTATGTTTATTGGATACCTATCACTTTCCAATGTTTGCTGATAGAGTTTTACCTCTCTCTGTATATACTTTGATCATAGATTGTTGGCTTTATAATAAAATATCACGATTGGAAGATGTAACCTGTTCTTGTGTTATATTTAACATTATTTATTAAGTCAACAGTCATTAATTTTTATGTGATTAATTTTTTTCTTAAATTGTGTAGTTTTGGCCTTAAAGAAAATCTGATAAAATATTTTTTCCAGCTACGGACCAGTCGTCGTACATACAACTTTTGTGCAGCTGATGCTTACATTGCGCAAGAGTGGATAGAAAAGCTCCAAGCTTGTATACAATAAAATTATTTCATCCAAAGTTTTAATATAGTCATATTCATTTTTTTACGTTACTTGTAGGTTGACAATAACTATTAATTTGTTTAAGAGATTACCAGTCATTATATTTAATTATATATGTTATGTATTATGCACAAATTTTATTTATATATAGATTTTATTTTTTTAATTTTGTCAAATAATACATTGTAGAAATGTTATATTTTTACCCACAGTACTATTACAAGTTTCGATAGATGTTATGAGTGTATTTTTTTATTGTACTCTATATAAATAAGAAATAGTTAACTACTGCTATTCAATGTGACCCGCTCAAACTAGGTAAAATTAATTTAAAAAATATTTGTTATTAATATAGATCTCTATGAATTTTATATTATAAACGTATACAAATTTAGGTCTTTTTCACTGGACTACATACTTTTGCTACTAAAATAAAATGATCTATACATATAATATTATTGTTGGCAGTCAATGCTGCAACAAAAAGGGCAGTGCAAAATATTAGTTGTGGCAAACGAAATAGAACAGAGCAACTAGTTGCTTGTGAAGGCATTAATAACTTTTCATATCCTTTTACTTCTTTTGAGGTTATAGTTTGTTTTATTTAAGCCAAATCATATGAACTTGTTAATTTAATAACTCCATTCTTAAATAACACAGAATGATTTCAAGTTGAGATCAGATATTTCAGCAGATCATAGATCTGAAAAGAAAATTCTTTTGAAAATTTGTCCTATCTTTAATATTAATAAAGTGTAAACTACTGCTGGATGCTTCACAAAATTTTTTATTATTGGAAGCTGTACATATTTCTGATAAATACTAACAAGTGTCTTTTTAGAAAGAAATTTCACACTCCTACAATGTTTTCAATATCTATTGTTGTTACCTCAGTATTAAAAAAAAACAAAATTTCAAAGGAAGTTTGATTTCAACTCATTTTATATGAGGATATGATTTACAGAGATATACTCTTTCCAATAATTGAAATGGTGTCCAAAAAGGAAAATATACACCAATGACAATAAAACCTTTAATGAAATAACATCAAATACCACATGTACCGAAGACACGGAAGTTAGTATAACATATTAAAGAATAGTTAAAAAACTGTTAAGGTGTTAAATTTTAATTAGAAAAGTTTACCTTTAGAAACTATAGAAGGAAGATGCCCTTTTAGATTAAATGCATCTTAACAGAGCTTGTGGTTCTTTCAACATCTTTGTAATACCGGTTTCTCTTATTTACAACTAACTGGCGATTCGAACTTAGTTAATAATTCTCAAAGATTGACGATCAGCAGCCTTCCCACTTTTTGATTAGTAACACAATCATATCTGTATTATTAAATTACGGTTCAGATTTTAACCTGCACCAAAGTAAGTTTCTTTTAAAGCAAATCTACAAAACATTGGTCTTATTTTAAATATCTGTGTGTATATAATGAAGGCAAGGCAATCAAAAATATATATCACATTTATAAGTATATTCTCAAATGAAGCAGGCAATATGAGTTTCCATGAAATTCAATGTTAATTTTTGAAATATTAGCAATAACCAGACGACTATAAAAAAATTTAAATATAAGATTTGTATGTACAGTTGTGTGTAAATTTGATAAAATCTCATACATATCATCAAGATGACTTAAATAGTTTAAAATTATACTACACAATTTGACGATGCAAATGGTAGGCTACCTCTAACCTAATAAAACTGTAAGTAACATACATTGTGGCCAACTATAAGTTATTCACACATATTCTGTCTGTATTCAAGCACTCTGCTTTTAAAGTGAGTTTATATGTCGAAATGTGGTGTTGGTAGATTGATTTTTTCCTATGTACATCAAAGATGAGAACAAATTTTGAAGGTTGAGAAAAGACAAAATTGAAAAATTATTTTTTGTTCGCTTGAAAATACCATAATACCATTATTTCTCTAGGTTTATGGCCTTATGGAATGAAAATATCAAATAGTAAGAACATGTAGAACACTTTCATCTTTAATTTGTGTATTAAAAAAAAACACTTTTATATGTGAACAAAGATATTCTCGATCTTAAAAACATTGTTTTAGAAAATTTTACTTCAACGCGTCATTACTACTTGCTTCTCTAAAAACAACTAACCGTAAACCTTGTATCGCAATTTCACTGTGAAGTTATTGAGATCAATAAAAAATAACATTACCAAGTTAGATGTCAGATCTTTTGTAAAAAATGGTAAAATATGTACCATACAATTTTAAAAGTACAAGAATTTATTCAAACAACATTAATCTAATGAGCAGGGATAGGTGTGAAAAAGCTATATCTTACCTAAAGGTACTTTAGATATCTAAATCGTTAAATATATAAATCTTGTGATAAAAATACATATTTGTCCAGTTGGAAAGGCTTAATTTTGTATTTTGTTATTTATAGTTGTGTTTATGTGATTCTATTGATGTTTATACCCTTTATATTCATACTCATTTAGTTTTTAAGTTTCACGCTCTCTATTGTAACATAAAATATATTTACAAATATAAAATTGGTCTTGCATATCAAGATTGTTAAATTTTAATGTTTATTTTTCCAGGGAATCATTCGGTCATGTTTTGGAGGCAGTTTTCTCTAATAAATGTTATCATCTCTTAATTTATTTCCCAACTTCATTAACGTTGTTCATTCTACTCATTTTATATGACATACTGTACATTCCCGGATATACTAAGAGGTATTTTAAACTTTCAATAAACCCTATGTATCACGAATACCTTTTAGTGCCACAGCAATCGCTTTTGATGATGGAAATGTCTTATTGTTACGTTTGTGATATATTCATTGTTATATAGGTTCCTTATTTTTATGATATTATTTCACATAAGAAAAGTATAGCTTTAGCTCTACTCTATGGGAAACTGCCAAAGTTACTAATTCAATAAATTGTTTAAATTATATACTACTTTATTTACTTCTCATTATGTACCTTTATGAAATTTTAAATAAATAAGTTTAAAAATAATTTTTGTTGTTACTTTCCCTTCCCAATTATATGTCAAAGATAGTATTTAAAACTTTATCTTGCAACATTTTCCTCTTTTATAAATAATAACGATGTTATATGGTTGACCTTTAACATACAACTATATCATTGAAAGCAACCACTTACCAACAATGCCATACAAGTTGTTCTTTGGAAAATAGCAATAGCAAATGCCAGACCAATGTAATCCTCAGTTGAAATATATGTACCTACAACCATTCGCAGCATCATTACCCAGAATTGTATGTCTAAGCACCCAGAGCCACAAGTTAGAAAGTTAAGCTGACACAGGAATTCTAAAGCTTTTCTACACTTTAAAACAAGTCTCGAGGTTAGTATTGGACTGTCCAAAGCTTTTTGTGTCTTCATATTGGCCCACTTATTTATTTTTTAACATATAGGCTGCGTTTATAAAATTCATATACTAAATGAGGGTTTGTTATGTATCACCGGTGACGCACAATATATTTTCAAATTGTGTGGTGTGTGTCACAGGTGACGCACTGCTGTAGTTATATATTTAAGTTATAAATATAGGTAGTATAAAATTAAATATAGACAATAAGCATGCAATAAATTTATTTTTTTCATTACTTCGAGTATTTCATAAAATATCAATTTTTGCAGAATATATTGTTGAGACAAAACAGTTAGCAAATCCACAATGAGAGTCACTTTTATTAAAGCTAGTTGTGGGGCCAAGGATGGCAAAAATTAAAAGTTTTCAACTAGAAATTGCTATAAAATATGTAGTTTATATGTACATCTTGGTTATTCCTCTGATATATTTACTGCAGTCTCTGGTGCCCCTGACAGATTCATCTTAAGCCCCTGCTTTTTTAGTAATAATCTAGCTGATTCCTTCTATAACCCTGAACTATTCTGATCGTAAAATTTATACCCGTAATCTGGATAATGAGGCTCATCTCTCTAAGCTGATTTAGATAGACTTCGGAGCTGATATTACTCTGATAAGTTATATCTCAATATCAGCAAATGCAAAGCCATGACATTTTATAAAAAATTAGCCCTCATCAATCTCCCATACAAAATCTCTAATTTACCTCTTGCCCATTGTGACAGTATCAAAGATCTTGGCATCAACTTTGATAACCGTCTTACTTTTAATTTCCATCTTATCATCATTACCTCTTCAGCTAGAATTTCGACATTTCTTAGATACCAATACCTAAATGGCCTTATATTATGCATTTTTTCACACTTCATTCAATGGCCGTCGCAACAGACAGTATTTTTGTACAAATTCTCCGTTATTTAAAAGAGAATTTTGCCATTATTGCAAAATAAATTATGTTATTTATGCAATTAGTGATAAACACTCAGCCTGAGCCTACTCAGTAAATGGAAAATAAATATTAAACTGATAAGCGATTTTACTTACACTTAGATTCATAATTGTATGATAATTAAATGAAACACTATTTAATCTTGCTCTTATATTTATTATTGAGCATTTTAACAGGGTTATAAATAAAACATGAATTTAATAGACTAAGACAAATTAATTTTCAACAATTTTGAGGAATATTTGGCATCAGTAGATTTATATTTACTAATATTAACTAAAAACTAAATTAAGTACAAAGTTTTCAGAAGAAAGTTTTAGCTACACCTTTTCTTTCATTTACAACATATTTTTAATTAAAATTGAGCAAACAAAAGAGTGACAGTCTGAAATAAAAACCTCTAAACAACTAAGCAACTCTACTTTTACATTTTTATAATCAAATAAACTTCCTTTCAAAACCAGTTTTTTCTTTAATAACGTAACTATTTTCACTCACTTGTAAAACTTTTTATATCTACATAACTAGGTACTATGCAATTAGGACCTTTCTCACAAAGTAGCGGAAAATTTGAATAATCATTTTCTGGATGATATGAAAGCAATATCCATAGGTCTGGGCACTGACTGATTGTCTTGAGTTCCAGAGCTGAGTTATCGTTCAGAACATGCTTGAAGAAATATAATATAGTATATTTTAAATTCGAAAACAATGATCATCTTGATTAAATTTCCAAAATTTAACAGTATGAAATAACGTTGTATAAATATTTATATAAATTATGCTTAAAATTTAAGTACACATTTTCAGTTTTAAGTAACTCATCTTACATCACAGATCATCAGCAGCTTAGACATTATGCTGTTTTTGCTAAATAATAAAATTCACACATTACATACCAAGATAACCAATTATCTAACAGATATCATATAGATCGAAATTTTTTTTTACTTTTAGTACAATATCGTAAATTTTTTAAAGTGGTAACTCTATATCTTCTTTATTGCCAAGTGTAAAAAAATTTAATATGTAGAACAGTATTAGAACTCACAAATCCAATAATTTTTTGTTTCTTCTACACGTCAGACTTTAAACTATGACCTTGCTATTACAATTAATAATTATAGCCGAAATTATGACCTACATTAAGAACAAATAATAGTACATGAGGTTATAAAAAACATGGTAATGGTGGGAGAAGTTGAAATTTGGCAACAAAAATTTAACGACATTTGATAACTTTACTTTCAGTAATACACCTAAATGGTAATTAAGCTTGATGTAAAATGTAAAATAATAAATAAATTAACATAAAACAAAAACATTCCTAAAATAGGTCTTATAAAATACTTACTAGTAAATTAGTTCAAACCCTTATGAAAATGGGCAATGCTATTTAGGTAGGAAATAATATCTTTTATGAAATATTTACATGTACATGACTACCTTTCTGTGTTTTAAACTGGTTGCACAATTACTTTAACAATTAATTGATTATTATCTATAAAATCATGAGTAAAAAGATCTTCCAATAATGTAAATTCAGTGTATCCAAAGCCTTTTGGAGTCATGTCAGAGGAAGGTTGTTTAAAGGCATCTAGTTCTGGACGGGTCATCATTGTTTCCTTAATACTTCTAAAACATTGCCTGAAATAAAAATAAAGAGCTTTGTTAAAAAATATGTAAAAATTTACAGAAAGACTATTTCCATTTCAGTGTTTATAAAACGACCAGTTCATGACATTTGGAAGGTTTGTATTTTATTTATTAGTGTAAATTGAATATTTCTTACCTTGGGTGAATTACAATGATTGAAAATCGCCCACTAAATGGCCAGTCTAAGGTATTATCATGATCAGTTTTCATCATATGCACTAAAATAGCTACATAGCCTGGATCTCTTGGTGAAAGATTAAAACGAATACAAAACCTAAAAATAAATTTCAAATTAATAAAATATTTTTTTTACCAGATGAGATAATCTCAAAAGTTCTTGAAGTTTTTCTGAAGTTTCAAAAAGTTGGCTAGAGTGGCCCATCTAATTTAAAGATCTTTACATCAGTGTTTTAGGGGTCTTTATTAGTAATATATGTGCTTAAATAGTAGTAGGTTATGCCAAGGGCTTTGATGTCCAGTCTAAAGACAAATCTTATTCTAAAATGCAAAGCTCTGGAAAACTTAGTCAACTTCCCATTAATAAGAATCATTTGATGCCAAGGTATCAGACTGTTTCTGAGAATGTGGTTACTAATAACCATAATTTGCCCTTGCTGTTACTCAGAATTAATAGTAATAAAATGGTTTTGGAATATGCTAACCCTATAATAGATCTCATTAACAGGGGCTAAAAAAGCTGGATTTCGGCAATGGTTATGAACAACATTGTTGATCCAGAGATCCATCATTAAATCATTATATAAGAAAATTGCCTGCACTTAAAATCAATTACCACAATATAATTTGTTTATATGCAAATAGACAAAACAGCTTCAGGTGGGGGTGTTCATTTGTTCCTATGCTGTAACTTCTTAACCAAAATCTGAACAAATTCTTCACTACAAACATCCTTTCTCAAGAAACCCTTCAATTTATAAAACAAATATGGCGTACAATCTTTAGGCAGTAAATATTTTAGTATACATGTAAAAAATTGTTCACGTGTGACATGCTTTTTAAATTTTTGTTTAGAAAAATGTATACAAGGTAGATGAAGATCCCTACTTTTGAAATATGCATCAAGTATTCTCAGACAGTAACGCAAAAAACAAATTAAAAATTATTGAAAATGTACTTACTTATAACCATTTGGAGAAGTATAAAATCCAGGACTGTAGTACATACAATGATGATTGTTTTTCATGGTATTTATTTTATTCTTAAAGTCTGTTATATACCATATATAACTACCATTGCAAAATCGGAGAGCAAATTTCGACATGGCTAAATTACAAGAATTTATTTGTTCCGACATATTTGCAATTATTATATCCTGCTCTCGAGTTTTTTGTTCAAGCATAACAATCCTTTCAAATAAGCTCCTTAAAATTAAAAAAAAATAATAAAATTACACTAATCTACCAAATAATTGGATCATACTTCATTAAATTTTGTGTAGAATCTTTTGGTTGATTCTGTTCACTTTTTGATGGTGGATCCCAAAAGTTTGCTTGTTGTGCCAGTGCAGAAGAGCTGCTAGCTTGGTTACTAATAGCTAATTTGCTATATGATTGTGAAAGCATCTGAAATTAAAAATTAGTTTTATTTGAAGACGGTGATTGAAAACTTTGGGACATATTTTACCAGAACAACTATACTACAAAATTGTTGATTTTTAAGTTATACATACAAAAGTCCAATGAACTAGTAATCCTTCAATTTCATCTTCCTTTTGATATCAGCAAAAATAAGTACCTTCACAAAAAAAAGACATCAAGGAATCAACATTGGACCTTGTAAATCAAATGAGTAATAAAGTAGAGAAAAGGTGTCTAGGACCCAAATAAGAAGACATAAAATCAGAGGAAATGAAGAAGTTAAAGTCTTCAACTTATAATTCAGTCGTGAATAGTCTGGAAGGTCAAAAGTCTTGAAAATGTTCAGGTAATCCCATCAACCTGCAAAAAACAGATTCTAAAATCTTAGAAATATGGAAAAGTTTAGTTAAAGGTCGATAGTTCGTGCTAATTATCATCCACTTTTGATACTACATTTTTGTTATAGCTGCAGTATAGTTTTTCTAAGAACTGGAGCAGTACACGAGGCAGCAAAGCATATACTTGATAGCTTCGATAATCACTGGTATACTGTAATTGTGCCATGTGATCTTAGCAAATTGGTTTTAGAACTAAAGTGCTTTATTGAAACATAATGAGACATTAGATGAGCCGCTTTAATAAGCTTCATTGTCTGATTTCGAGAAGTCACATATTGCTTGTCTTTACGACTAACATCAGTGATATATGTTATGCAATAAGAAGAAACTATTTTAACTTTAGATACTATAAGCAACCATCAAACACAATCCAATACCACATTATGATGTGGCATTCAGGAAAATCAAATTTCTGAAGAGTAATAAAAAGGTAAATGAAAAGACTTTGGGGTGAAATTATGAAGGAAAACTAGTATACCAAGCTATCAGTGATTAATCACATGATATGAGACATAGAATAAAGCAGTAAACAAAGAAAACCACTCCTATTATTCCACTCAGTTGTCAAGTGTCTCTAAATGTAACAAAAGAACTTACATTTTATATACATACCATTAGGTGCTTCTGCATGTCTTGTTCTAAATGCCTCTGAAGCTCGGGTTCATCTTCAAATTTCTTATCACAGCCTATGTCAACAAACAAACAACGTAGTTTCTCATTATCAGGCAGCTCTGGTGGACGAAATTTACATACTAATATGTGAGATTCAACATCTAATGGAGACAATTCTTCAAAGCAGCCTCTACTAATGTTTGGACATCTAGTTCTTTGCTGCGAAATCTCTCTTCTTGTAAAGTTATCAGGAAAAATGTCATTGCTTTCAAGTTTCATATTGTCCACAGGACAACAAGAATTTTGCCTACAAAAAATGCAAATATTAGACAGTCAAATTACATGTTCGCACTTTAGACAACAAATTTAAATAAAAAAAGTTTACATATGGAACAATATAAGCAAGATTTTGTGTAATTTCTCTCTCAAAGTTATAAAGAGAAGATACATATACAAAAACTTACACACTGAACAATAATCTTTGCAACACCATACACATTTTCCTTAGTGTATTAACGTCCTCTAACCCAACAGAAATAATTTTTTATCGCTGTTTCTTCTTAAATTTATATACCACATACTTTTCTGTACGATCTGCATTTTAAAACACATTCATGTAATATCCAACGATTAATAACCCTATAAATTAATTTTTAATTACAAGCAAGTCATAGTTAAAAAAAGGCAAAATATTGATATTTATACTAGATATTTAATCCTGAAGAGTGCATTACGAGTTGAGAACTACAGAGAAACAAACAATGGTAGCTTGAAAACATGTTAAAAAATCTACAAGTTAACTGCCAGAAAAAACGTTTTTGTAAATAAATAACATATAAAATAAAAAACTTTTATTAAACAGAATATTAGTGCACTCAGGACAATTGGGAGCGATTCTAATTGGACCCACAAACAGATCCACCCTCTTTGATTATATCACAAGAATATCCACTAAACACATACATTACAAAACAAATCCCACACCAATAAAGCCAAGGGAGTGCTAACATAAAAGTTAACTCCTCTGCAAAAAGACCATACTCTTTGCCCGAAAATCAATGGAGTAGATTTCTAATACCTGCATTTGATGGTTATATTGGCCTTTTATACCCATATATGACCTATATGATTAAGTTCACTAGGTGTAAACACCTTATTTAGTCCTATGTTAGGTCAGGTGAGTATTTTGTTGGGCCTGACCTACAATTGGTAACCTAAATAACACATAGGTACCTTACCTAAATAATTTCGTATCAGCGTGAACGCTGGTCTGGCCACGAATTTAATACCAAAATACATCACTTGGTGGAGTGCAACTTGATGTTTAAAAGTTTGAATTAAAAGTTGATAAACATATATAGACAAAGTTAAACGTAGATTTGAAAAATGTTGTGTACGAAGAAAATAATAGGCTCGAACTCGGAGTAAGGCACAGAAACGGTGTTTTATAACATTATGCAGCGAAAACGAAGTAATGAGACTAATAGATGGCAAAAAAAAAACACAATGATATTTACAAACATTAGAGTCGATAATGAAAGAAAACAAAACATATTTGCAAATGCGGAAAAAATTAAGCATCTGAAAGAAAAATAAATTGGTCAGATACGATTGTTATTGTCAATCTGCATTTTAAGCTTTGCCTACAAACCAAAGAGGGCACTGTAGAGCGCCAACATAAGCAAGTTACCTACTGTAGGTATGATACCTATTGCAGGTAAGGTACTTAAGGTGCGGTTTAGACAACGACCTAAATATAGGTCACGCGGTGTATACTATGCCATGTGCAAATTTGTTCTGAAAGTTATTTTGTTGTAAAGGTAATGGCCTATGCTGTAGTGGTGGTATACAGTGTATACTCTGCTTTGTTTCGCAAGAATAGCGTATACCCTCTGCTTTTTAAAATTTGGATGTATTTATATTTTTACTTCATTTTTCTTTTATAAAAATAACATATCTCTGTAAAAATGTCAAAACAAAGTGTCACTACATGACAAAGTTGGAATAGCAAAAGAAACACCAACAAAGCATAACGAGGCATACATTGAAAATGCCTTTTGCCTTCGCACCCTTATAATTTTTATACGCCCTTCAATACGGACACTAGTTGCAATGTAGACATGAGATTTTTTCTTAATTTTCAATTTAATTACCTTACAATACCGTATGTACATGGTGTATCTATCCTAATTTATAAAAAAGTGTAATAAATTTAATTATGGATCAGTGGTTAAAACAAAAAAATTATGTAAAAAAAGACAATCTGAAAATGACAAATTGCGTGTAGGTAAAAACAAATTGGAAGTGGAAACATATATAGCTTCACCAGAAGCTGGCACAAGTACATTTGTTTGTTTATTTAACGTTGACCTATTTCTGCTGCTATGGCCCATAACCGACGCCAGGGAATAGGCTCCCACACCTGGGAATTTTGGCCGCATCCAGGGTTCTAACTGGAATCGGGTGCTTTTATGTGCACATGGTCTTCATTTACCTACAATACATGGGACCCACAGTTTTATGTTCCTCCCGGAAGACGAACACCACAAAAACTTTTCCCTAATAACAAAAAGCCGGCTGCCTCTGGGTCTCGAACTCGAGACTCCATGCTAAGTACCCTTGAACTTATCGATTGAGCTAACGAGATGGCACAAGCACAACAGACCTGTTAATAGAGACCATGTCCAACAAGGAACAAACATCAGAAATGAAATGGCCG
Organism: Sperchopsis tessellata; assembly: GCA_033557685.1. Classification (NCBI taxonomy): domain Eukaryota; kingdom Metazoa; phylum Arthropoda; class Insecta; order Coleoptera; family Hydrophilidae; genus Sperchopsis; species Sperchopsis tessellata. The sequence goes on from JAWQRN010000035.1 coordinate 18,463, forward strand.
GAAATATGGGCTGATACCCAGTATTCTGAATTTATAAAAAAGTATACGTGGCTTATAGATTGAAAGGGAATACTTTGCTGTAAATACTGCTAACCTGTCATAAGGTTAGGAATATTATAAAAAGAAAAATTGCATAGTTCTGAGGAATGGAGTAACAGTTTAATTGAAACTTGAAAATCCTAAAAGTTTGTTAGATTTGGGGATTATGTATGTCAATCTTCAAAAATTGGTCATATTATCGACAGCATTTCAGTCTCGAACCAGAACGTCCGTTATGAAGAATCGGCAGAAAGGAGAATATGTGGGCGACTTAATGTTAATGAGGTACAAGCCATCCAAGAGATTTCACGGAAAATGTAAAATCTGTACTAGAAAACTTGAAGGCTGTTTTAACAACACTATCAACTTTGTCTTGCTCGTCTGTCAAATGGGAATGCGGGTTCATTTTAATGAATAATATAATAACTGATTTGCCAGCGTCCTTACTTATTTCAAAAGTATCAAATTTAATGTTTATTAATTCTAAAGGACCGTCACAGTTTTAACCAAAAAAGTATGTACAATCTTGGTTGATAAATCACTGTTCAGCAACAGATACATAGTCAAGAATATGTTCGCAAGAAACCTGTACTCGTCGCGCCCTGTTGTGCGGGATGTAGTCCTAAAAAATTTAAGCTTTATATATTTTCTACACTTTAACTAAAATTACCCCTTTTCCCTCCAAAATATTAGTTTTTTAGGTGTATACCTTCTGCTTTTTAAGATTTATGTACAGTCTATCTTCTGCTAATTTTACGACTACAGCATTGGTAATGGCATTTACTGCTAGCTGAAATCTGCCGATTGAACATTCCCAACCAGACACACCAAGCATTTTGGAATCTCTGAAAGTATGCGTTTCTTGTCAATACTATATATACAAGAGTTATAGATTCTGTCACGGAAATTAAACCTACAAAGCACAAAGTTTTAATTTGAGGTTACTGTTGCAATACCTATTGCAATATAGCTGAGCCGTCTCGCTAGCTCAGTGGCTAAGTACTAGGCTACTAAGCGTGGGGTGTCGAGTTCGAGACCCAGAGATGGTCGGCTTTTTGTCACTAGGAAAAAGTATTTGTGGTGCTCGTTTTCCAGGAGGGACGTAAAACGTTGTGTCCTGCATATTGTAGGTAAATTGAAGGCCATGTGCACGTAAAAGAACCGAATTCCAGTTGGAACACTGGATGCGGCGAAATTCCCAGGTGTGGGAGCTTAATCCCCTGGCGTTGGTGATTGGCCATAGCAGCAGAAATAGGCCAATGTTGAATAAACAAACAACATTCTGGACATATGAGCCTTAAAATGATCACTTTCCACCACCACTCCTAAACTTTTACAGCATTCTATAATAGGGAACTGAGATCCATCCTAATAGTTTTTAAAAGCACTTTTTAAAGCTACCTGGCAGTTTAAATCTAGCACTTTTATAAAACTAAATGGCAGTTTACACCTAGCACTTTTAGGAGCTACGTGTCTTGATAATGTCCCCAACAACAGTGAACGAAAAGTCAGCAAAAGAAAACCCAACAAACGGTTATCTCCTGGAAAAACTGAATATATATTCAGACTGTTTGCCAGGTAGAAAGTGATTGCGGAGTAAGTGACTTTGCAAGTGGCCACCAACAATATTTTCACATAGTTTAGAGAGCCCTTGAATAATATTGACTGGTCACAGCGAAGTCAGTGGGTTTTTAGTTTCCAATATAAGAATTACTTTTCAATGCTCAGGAGACACTGACTCACTCTGAAAAATATTTTACAGTATTGTATCAACAGGGATAATGTTCATACAAAATAATCGGAATATTAAACAACCAATGCTGTAATATACATACATAACACATCCCTTGTATACTATTATTTTGGGATATGAACAAATAATGTTATAAAACAATGTGGCAACAATCATAAAAATGCAAAATATAACTTACTCCAACCAGGAATGTATGCAATTCCTGCAAAATCTATGTCCACATGATGTTAGAACAGGGTCTCTTAACCATGCTAAACAAATAGGACATTCAAATCTTGCTTCAGGAGCATCTGATATGGAGCTCTCTTCAGCTAAAGATGCATCACTGTTATTTGCATGAATAACTTCGGCCATAATTGAGAAAAAATTACGAATTTCAATCTAACTGAAATGATGAAATCATCGCATTTTTACATATGAACAGAATGACTAATTACACGGCACTTAAACAGGTGTAAAACAGGTATTAGACCACGCCTGCATATGTTCATTTCTTTTTAATTCAATGTCATTCGCATAAGTCTATCTCTTTTTTATTTAGCATTCCATGTTTCTGTTGTACATAATTTAAAATGTACATCCTTATAAATAAACAATGTTTTGTGCATCCTTATAAATCGAAACACTGTTTGGTGCTTGTAAACTGGCCAAAGAAATTTATGTAAAATATTCCGAATTCGGAAACATCCACTGTGTTAGGATATATGAAATGCTAGCTATAATCAATTATACTTATACAAAATTACAGTGGTAAAAAATACTTTGTGTGATCAGAAATCTTGTGTAAACAGCTTTTATACATAGAGGCATACAATGTTATACTATGTAAAATTGTTTGTGATATTAATATACTTGCACTACTTACCAAAAGTTATGATATCCGAATGGATATAAATATTCTTCTACCCGTTTGTTAAAATATTGCTTTTAGGCGTTCACTTAAGTTTAATTAATTACTACTATAATCTTCCACTGCTTGGAAATATATTTACTTATTAAAGTATGAGGAACACAAATTTTAAAACGGTACAAGAGACTTTCTAAATTTACTACATAATTATTTCAAATAGCGCCATTCACTAATTTCTATTGACAAAAGTCACGATGACAGTTTTGATCGGTACAACAGAAACCTGTAAAAAAAATTCCTTGTAGAACTAACAGTGCTCCTAGAAAATCTATGAATACACATACATCTTTATGGGCGCAGATTTAGTACCTATATAATATTCAGACATAACAGGCAGAAATAGCAGCGAACAATAAAACAAAGCCCTCTAATGAAGTAGTAGCCCCCCGCTCATATCACTCGCTCTTTTCTCTATTGTACACCAAGTAATACCCCTACGGTAGAAACTTACCATTCTCTCTATTTTTAAGAAGAAGTTTAACAGAATGTAAAGAATTTCGGTTTTTTTTTTTGATATCGAGGAATAAAATTGGTCGTGCTCGTTCTTTTATGATAACACACCCCACCAAGGCTCGGCGGCTTAGATCGGTACTACTATTTCAGTTACATGTGACTCGTCGTTCCGCACTTTTTAACAAATTTTGACTTCCAATTCCGCCGGTTTTTGGTATATCTTTAGCATCTGCATATTTACACCTTGTATGCTCAAGTTTAAACGATTGAGATGCTCTAAAATATCTGCTAAGAATGCTAATTTAGAACACCAAAGGTTGGTTTTTAAATAATCTGAAAACTAAGTCTGCCAAAAGTAAAATTACAGAAGTTATTCCCGTGATTCATAAACACGCTATAATACTGTTCCTTTTGATTGGATTCCACGGCTTCATATAAACTTGAAATTATACTAATTTTTTGAGGCCTGCTTTTAATGAAATTCTGTATTTTAACTATCTGATCCAGTTCAATTTTCAAATCTCCTCGAAGACATTTTGCAAGCAAGTCTCTATGTAAAAACACAGTGGGTAGTGACAAATGACTCATATCCCTTAGTTGAACCAGTCATAGCTGATGCCCCATTAGTACAAATACTCGGGCACGACTTCCAATAGTACTGTAATTTTTTTTAATAACAGTTCATAACGTCAAAAATATCTCTGCCGTTCACTTCCGATATTTGTTTACAACAAAAAAATGGACTTACCATATTTCCGTGTTTAATTAATCTTATAAGGGCTATTGGTGAGTTGAGTTTTTCCACTGATGTGGGTAGATTCATCTACTTGCAATCCAAAGGTTCCTCTTATTATAATACTTTCAATAACCTGCTGTTCGATATCATCATACATTTGTAATATGCCTACTAATAGTGTTGTTAGATAGTGGTATTTTTTTTTAATTTCCTTTTCTGCTTCATACCCTAACATACTTTCAATATAAATCAGCAGGCTAGCATAAGGGTTTCAGCAATTAGAAGAGATTTTTTTTTCTTTGAGCAACTAATTCACCAACAAAATAACTTACTTCCTGAGTTTTATCAGAAACTTTTACAATTTTTGAAAATGTCTGACTGTTTTAGCAACCATAAGCCTTTGAAAATAAGTAGTGCTGCTAAAGATAATGGACTAATCCACTACTAAATTTTACATTGGCTAATAATCGACTAATCGAAAGAATTTGATAATCGATTTCAACTAGTCGACTAATAGATTTCAACTAGTCGATGGTCAACTAATCGATTTCAACTAGTCGACGTTCAACTATACTAAAAGAATACCCTATTTTTATTTTATTAGGGTTTTTAATTTTACGCATAATTCTAAGGTTATTTGATTAATAATATATATCTTTAGAAGCTATTGTTTTTGAGATATTTTAGTATTAAAATTTGAATTTTAACTTGAAAAGTTTCAATTATATTCAGCTTAAATAGTTATTTTACCGAAAGTTAGCTATGAAATTACAAACCCTAATAAAATAAAAATAGGGTATTATTTTAGAAATAAGGACTAACGACTACCGGTACAACTGGAAGTGATGAAAATGATTTGTTGCCAACCATTTTTAATAAAAATAAATTAATAACAAAAATTCATAGAGCGTAAGCTCATCATGGAATATCCTTTAAAGCAAAGCTAACCCATTAAATTGTTACTTATGAATGACCTTTAATTTTCAAATAAAAATATGTTTGTTAGGTAATGATATAACTCATTTTTTATTAAAACTATATTTTATGATTTTGATATATCTAATTCATATAAAAATACAAATACATATATACAGTATTAAATAGTTATTTGTTCAAAATTTAGATAGTACTAAAAATAATTACTTGTATGATTTCATAAGTTTGCAATTTATTTATTTATTTGTCATAAATTTATTGTGGTCTATATTTTCATGTTCTGTAGGTCTTTTTCTTAGTAAAAAATTGTTAATATTTTTTTTATCGGATAGTTTAAATTGAATTTTTCTGAATGTGAAATTAAGCATATGTAAATTTATATAAATTTACCGTTTAAAAAATTCAGGCAAAACAAGTAATATTAGATGTTTTAGGCTTCTGAATACGAATAATTACAACAAAAATTAGCAAGAGCTATTTGGGAACAAAGCGAGAAAAGTGATACAGCTTTATTCAATGCTGCTATAAACTGTTACTATGTTGTAATTTTCATTGCTATGTACCCAAATACAGACGTCCAGCCAATGTACATTGAGAAGGTGAAACAAACAATTTGTTATTGATACATTTTTATTATGGTAGATATATAACCATCCTATAATCGTATAAAATATTTCATTCTAGATTATGTAAAACACATTAATAGAAAATAACCCCTATACTTCATATAAAAAATATTAAGGAAAATCATTTGTACCCCTCGTTAACATTGTCAATGATTCTGCCATTCAGACAAGTAATAACACAAGTTTGATTTGATATATAGTTGAGACATTAATTATTATTGTAATACACAACACTTTCTAAACCTTAATTTAAGGGTAAAAATTTTTAAATCGATTTAAACATAAAACACACTATAATAAATACAATCAATTTAAAGTTGATAACATCTACTTTAAACTTAATGGAAGATTTTAATATAGTTAAAAATAATACTAAGATACAATTAATTTATACTTTTATGGTACTAATGTAATGAATGATTCATCTAAGAAATGGCTTAACTACGGAATTATCACAAATATTAATTAAAAAAAAAAATAAACAAGAGCTGTGCGTATGCAGACACCTATATTATTAAAGCGTATCTACTAGGATTACCCCGTAGTTTTTTGAAATAGTTCATGACATTTCTTTTTAAATAGTCGGAAATAAAATATTCCAAAAATACTTTATATACAGTGCACATAAAATTTGTCTACACCATGGGACTAGGAAGATTGTTAAAAATTATTTGTCACTACATAATTTCCTTGATTTTTATTCTTTGCCAAATGAATGTTATCTATATATTACATTGATAGCTTCAAAATTTAGGCTTCACAAAAGAAAAATAGATTTTGTTTCAAATATAAGACCGAAACAAGAACTTTCCTACAAAAAATGTATTTTGCAATTCATTTTTGTCTGTTGCCTTAGCGTATATTACTTATCTGCATTTGGAAGTAAACAGCTAATGTTACGTTGCTTGTATCTCTATCCAATTATATTTCAGCATATTTCATTTGTTTCTATGGTTTTGGTATGACGATGGTTAGGATTTGACCATGTAGATGGTTCTATTCTAAAAAAAAACCTAAACCAGTTTTGCATGGATTTACATACAATGTTCCTTGGAGCAAGCTATAAACATACCTTTAAATAATTGATAAATAATTAATTTTGCGAAAATATACAGGACCAAAGCTAATAGATGATTTCCACTTTGCTAAAACGCTTAAAACTTTTATTATATAATATGACATTTGTAAGCAAACACAATTTCATAATATTATCCTTTATTTACAATTATTGGCAACAATTTAAAAACCAAACAAATTAAGAATCAAAAATGTAAATACGAGATATTATTACAAAATCTTTCATTATATTGTACCATATAAGCTATATTAATCCTTTTTCTTATCGGTTTATTTATAACAAAGCGGAATGAATGTGATTATTTTTAGTAAGAACAAAATTGTAGATAATACAGATGTTTTAATTTATATGCAAGTTTTAAAAAAAAATGTCTCTATAATTTATAATGTCTAGCGTTGAAATAATATTGATTTTAGTATAATAAAGTGTGCTCACTGATGACGTAGTCATGCTCAAGTACCCTATAAATTAACATTTTTTAAAATTGCACTGTATATAATCGTATTTTTAAATTATAAAATTTTGTATTAATTTTCTGCCATAATTTCTGCGTTAAATAGTATAACTGAATAACTTTATAAAATGCCATCTTCTAATGGTAATAAACTATGGTTGCAGTATATATTTTTGAAAATATATATATACTGATAAAAACTACTCTTTTTGTAATGAGATATTATGCATTAGTGTTCTAATACCAATTTTGTACAATTTATTTGTTTTATTTTATTATTCTGGACTGTTAAAGCCATCGTCTTGTAAAAATGTTTGTAATACGCTTGGTGACATTACATTACTTGAAATTATCTGTGGATTAGTTTTAAGCATAGACAAACTATTCACATTAAACACATGACAGTTTATACACTGTTTAAATTTCTTTGCTTAGCTATGTTTCTAATTCCATATTATTTTTTAAATATTAGAAATATCCACACATTGTCTTATAAATATAACATTAACAGTACAGTGACGAAATCAACATTATAGTCGTTAATGTACTAAAATTAGACAACTGTTATCTAAATTTCACTTTCCTATAAAGGAAAGTTTTTGTTTCTGTAGTAATGTTTGTAAATTGAAAGTTAATTTTCTTAAAAAAAGCTTTTAATTTTTAACGTACTTGTTTCTACTTAAACCAAAAACATCAGCTGACAGCATAAACAAATTGTAAAGAAACTAATTACAGCTGATAATACAAAATTTTACAATATTATTAACAATTAGATTATTGAATATTGCGGATTAGTTGAAAATAAATTGTACAGGTATCATAATCTTTTACAACCCCAAATAAATATGAAAATGGTAAACAAGGTTTCATTAGTAACAATTTGGAAATTTTCTATGAGATAAAAAATATTTCTTGTTACATAAAAACAGAAACAATGAAACACCACTGATATATCACAACAATAATAAACTATAAAAAGTATTTATAATTTTCAGTTTTTAAATAGATGAGGTTGCAAAAACTTATGACTAAGGCTAATCAGTAACTACTTGTAATCAGTACATTTTTCTTTTTTCTATCACAGCAATTACAATATACTACTCTCCTATTTTGGTTTTGTAGTTTTTTCTCATTTTACCCTGGCCAAAAAGATTTCTAATACATCAAATTGCACTAATCAAAATTCCTACCAAAAAAGCACCTTTGGATTGGTCAGCCAGATCAAAAGGAAAAATGACTATTAAGTCTACATATATACTAATGATGTAAAAAAAGAAATACCTAATGAAATTTGAATATTATTCGCAATATCACATTATGCATATTACTTATCTTGCTGATAATTACTTTTTTATCTAAAAATCTTACTGCATACCTCATTACTGTTAACATTTCCTTTTTAAAATGAAGCAATTATTATCGTAGAAAAAATTGATATTTTGTCTGTTTTTGTAAAAATACTAAATATAAGATTTTAATTTTAGATAGGTTTAATATATGAATTAGAACAAATTAAAATATATATTTTAAGTGGAAGATATTTCAGTATTTAATCACATGTACATCAAAGTAAAAACATGTAAGCACCATTATAGAAAAATGAACTTTTAGATCTGCCTATACCCTCATATGGTCCCTCTAATTTAAAACTCCTAGACTAGTACTAAAACATACCAAAGTAGAATTCAAATAATTAAAGCATGGATACATACATGACTGAATTATTTGAGATGTATAAAATAATTGAATTCCATAAAAGCCTTCGAAATCAAAAGCCAAAAGTGTGAGAGAAAGGGTGGAAATGAACTGATGAAATAATCATAGCGATGGTATGAGTTATTTTGAGAAAACAAAAAATTTAATTAAAGACCATAAGAATTTATTCCAAATAGTAACACTTGAGACAAGCATTACAGATGTACCGAACTCGATAATAACCTTTGAGTTTTGACTATACTATACAAATATTGAAATTCAAACCATACAGCATGAGAGCAGGTAGAACCACCATTGAATGTGTAAGAACTTTTTATTGATAGTGGTCAGTAAAACACAATACATGAACACATCCTGTGAAAATTGAAGGAAGTTATTTGTTGATCTTTTTGTACGAATATAAGAGGACAAGAGCACTTAATTAGAAGAGACACACTTATCAAGTAGGAATTACAACTTATGACAATATTTTGGAGTAATTCTATAAGTCCTAACAATATATCATCAAGGGTATAATATCTTTTCCAAGTTTTTAACAGAATGGCTTTGTAATGCTTGCTTTATTCTATATTCTTAAGTTTATTAGATTAATAATGCATTGTATCTTCAATCATATCGTTAGTGTAAAATCCTATATCTATTACTTACTAAAACTGCAAAAATGTTGTATTTGCATAAATACTTATGAAGACAATAAATACTTTTCCATATCAAGTAATATTTTTAAATTCAATTTTTGTATTGTGTTGTATAGCAATAACTTGTTCAGGTTATTGCACAATAAAAATATTATACTAACCGTTCAGCAATGATTGAAATACTATGCAAAGTGCAATCATTACCAATCAGTTAGTAGTAATTTCTTCAAACATCTTTCTACTCAAAATAAAAACAGTTAAATGTATGTTTCCGATACCTAGCAGATGAGAAAGCTAGTACTCAAGATATTTATGTAAATGGTACCTAAATGGAAGAAAGGAAGAATTATTTACTTCTTAGATTATGTTTTAATAGTTTGACACTATGTATTTAACTTCTTTGGTGTCAACCACAGATATGATCTATGTTAACTGATCGTCGGACCACGTACTTAGCCCTATGAAGTAGCTTTAGTTTTATTAACAAAACTTACTATCAAAAACAGCACACAAGTATGGACACGGACATTTTTCTGAAAAACGCAGGTCATCAAGTCATTTGTCTATTATTCAATTACGTTGTATAATTTGTTTACTGACACTTTGTATATACAAAGTTTTTTTTGTTTTCGATATAACGAATACTGAAAATAGATTTGGAAATATTCTACTGACAATATTGAGAATTTATTGACTTCTTCAAAATCTTTGTACACTAGAAATATTAAAAAATCACTATAGCACCAGTTTGATGATCTCAGTTTGTAAAACAGACCAAAATATTTATAACATGCTCTTAAATTTTATTCCTAAACTATTTATTTCCAGAACCTGTGAAAATGGAAAAATGAAATCACTATTTGAGAATTGCTGCCACTTCTGTAGTAGCTAAGATCAACCTTTTTGAGAAACACCAATAGAACATAAGAGAAACAATCATGATCTATTTTTGATATGTAAATACAATTTAACATCCGCAAGTTTATATTATTTTGTTATGCTTAAGGACCAGCTTAACTCATCTATGAGATCTCCCAGATATGCCAATTACTTCAAAAGATGCTCCAGAAGACAAAATTATTTCTTTAAAACAAAAGACTAATGAGCAGCAGACTTGTACATTGAAAAATATGATAAGAAAATATTTGATTTGACTACTGCTAAATGAAAAAAAGGACTTCTATAAGAGTAACATAGGATATGCAGTTAAATGTTTATGAAAAATTTTACACCAAGGATACATGTATAATCATATCATGCAAATGTATATAAACTACAAGTCTCTATAGTCTTAAATATAAAAATCGTAAGTCTTTTGTAATTTATCTCACATTTTAGAACTTCTAAAACCTTATAACACGAATAAGCGTCCACCGTTACATCAATCAAGTGCTGAACATTTTAAAATGTTTTGTATAACTCCAATTATTTATATAAAATATCAAGTTGAAGAACAACCTTACTTCCATCCATATATCCAAAAAGTGTTAACAGCAATGCTTCATCAAAAACAAAAAACTAAATACTACAAAATAAGTGAAATTAAAATTGAGCTAAGTTATAAGTAAAATAGTTGATGATACAAGTTTACACTGAACTACTCGAATCACCAGGAAAGTGTAAAATGTTATCCCCACTGTATGAAGGTGTTGGAGAAGCACGGCTAGCTGAGCTAAAGCTACTTGCAGAACTTAAATCTTCTGTGTCCCGGTAAACGCAATCTGTTGTATGTTCTCCACCTGAAACTTTAAGTTTAATACTAATAGTGTCTATGAATTGCATAATTATATAAAATACAATAACAGTAATTGTTTCGTAGTAGCTCTAAACTTACTTGAAACTATGTAACCTGCTCTCATGGAGACAAACAAATTCTTGGGAATATTAAATTTAATGGGACGGACCCAAAACTATTAGGTAGCATTGTTTCATGTAATGTCTAAAATTTGCTTTCAATTACTTATTGATTTGCGTAGCAAGAGTTCAAATTTGGATGCTTGATACACAAACTCAAAAAGTTATTTACTGGAAACATAAATTATAATATGCTAATATTTAATTATAACAAAATAAATTATTTAAAATCTAGCATAATATAAATAGTACTATTGTTTTACACTCATTATGCCACCATTGCAATTCTTCATTCAAAGAGTGTGTATTTAAAATCAATTAACTGTACTAGTTGAATTACTAACCGTTATTGACCAAAACAAATTAACACGAAGCTACTACATAAATGTATCTGCATTTTTCCTATATGACAATTTAATTCCTGGAAAACTTTTTTAAGCTACGTATTTTTATGGAAGATAACATACATTATATGACGTATTATCCAAAATAGGAACTTTGTCCTTCATCAGTGGAATAATTTAACTTCACATGATCATATAGTAACATAAAACTATTTTTGTTAGTTGTTTCAACATATTTCATATATTTTCGAAGTGAACTATTTTATTTAGTCATACCTAATAGTATAAACAATACAACAAATAAACAAAAGACAATTTTTGACTCTTACAGATTTACCTCAGATGTCGAACATGTCATTTCAATTTTACATAACTAAAATATTGTTAAATTAATTATCTAAAATGATGTCATTTTTACTGGGGGCAATGGTAGAGGACAAGTCACATAACACCCTGAAATTTATAATGAAATTCGTTTATCGTCGTTCAACATGCTACTACGTAACTACAATGAACAATATGATACTGTAAAAGTACTTCAATAAATGTGCAACAACTGTATTTGGAAACACTTGTTACGGTAGTAATATGTGCACAATTAATACTTTTCTTAAGTATACTCATAAAAATGATCTTATTATGATTACAAAATAAAACAGATTTTGTCTTGTGGCACATAGATTACTGCTTTAAGTGCTGCAGGTTGCAGGCCTATATGTTTTTACGCACATTTGAAATTCTATTTTTTAATTACAATAACAATCGAAATTATGTCATAATTTCATTGGTATGAATGATCCATGTGAAAATGTTTTATTTCTCCTTTAAAATTATATTACTTCTATAATTCTTTAGTTTCTTAAAACTTAATCAAGGCTATTTTTGATAATTATTCCTTGAATTATAGAAACAAACCACGTGTTTTGTGTTTCCTCACAACCATATCCAAGAATTAAAAGCATGTGCAATACCTCCCAAAAGTAATGTGAAATAAGACCACCCTCAATAAATTGATGCCAATTAAAAAAAATGTGTAAGGTATAAACTTAATTTTCAGTAGAGCCAACATAAGGGATGGAGAAAGTATAAAGGAGAAATGTCATAATTTTACATTTTAAATTTTGTAGAAAAATTGCACTATAAAAGTATTAAAGAAAATTCTCTGTACCATTTTGCATTTCAAAATCGTTATATCAAGGGCTCTCAACATTTTTAAATTTTGGTACAACTTAATAAATTGCAAGTTATTTGCATTGCTTATTAATGCATTTTTGAAATATGGCCCAGATATTGATCTAATTGAGTGAGACAGGATTCTTTTCTACTAGCTCTGCTGATGACTGCCCCGTCACTCTCTTTCAGATCAAAACATTCCATTTACTTACAAACTGTTAATTTGGAATAAAGAAGAGTAGACAGCAAATTATAACAGAAAGATTCATTTAGTATTTGTAATCAGTGTTATTTTTTTACTGGCATTATATAACCTTGTAATGAACAACAGGTATACCATTCATTTTATTTTCCTCAATAATTCTTACATTGTCACCTATTTCCAAAACAACTTCTTTCTAATTTGGAAATAATTAAATATCTAATTGGTTTTTCTATAATCAACTTATTTCTTGCTATATCCTATTACTTAAAACCTCGACTTAACATATCTTGGTTTAATATAATTTTCGGATTTAATAAAATAACTTCATGGTCCTACCAGTACTACCCAAACTTTTATTGCTATTATCAAAGAGCGAGCGATTTTTTTTTAGTTTATAATATAAAAATGAATTTTATATACATATAATTTGTTATTTTCCGGTCTTTTGGTTTCATAAACACGCTAGTTTACATCCTCCCCCAATAAGTCCGGTAACTTAGTTTTACTACCTCTTTTTTTTATAAATGTTTGTTTCTTGAAATGTATATGCAAAATCTAGTAAAGGGAACAATGGACAAATTCCTGGTTAAAATACATGAAAAATCCTTGCTTATGATGGACTTTCTTATAGTACACTTTTCCCTGTAATGGACTAAAAATCATTACACTGATCTATTATAAGAGTCGCTCAGTACCTTCTAAAATGCGATACAAATTGAGATGGTACATTGCAAATACGTATTTTATATTTAGATCATATTTACAGTATTACATCGAATTTTGATGCGTGCAAGTGCAGTGTCCCCCCTCAAGAATGCATTTAATTCAAATTCTTATAAAATGGACACTAGGTTATAATTCCCTTTTGTCCCCTCGAAGTCCATTATAAGAGGATTCCACTGTATCTGAAAATGTTGTTTCCAATAAAATAAAAGTTCTGTATGACATAATCTTTATACCAAAAATGTGATTCTGTTCATCGAATAATGAAAGAGATTGGTAAAATATTTAGAAGGTACTTATCATTCACATTTTGTAAAATTCCCCTTTATACTCATTCCCATCCTATTTTTATAGGTAACGCAAAACCAATATTCTCAAAATTTATTTTCTTAACTGCACTTACAATTTCATAGATGGCTACACCATCTGCTTTTTTCCATAACGATATTTTTATAAGAATAACTTACTTTCTTCCTAAAAACTCTAATTATGGTTTTCCCCTTTATCTTTTTCTCTGCTCTCTGTTTGTAGTTCCTTATGAGTTAAAAGCTCTCAAGTGAGCCATATAGCGAGGAGTTAAGTATCTGTTGAACAGCTGTGTTTTTAAATACACTTGCAGTATGGTGAGAAACCTGCTAAAATAATAATATTGATTGCCATTTTCAACCAGTTTGCTTTTGCACTGTGCTATAAAAACATGGCCTGAAATAAGATGATAATACTAATCTAGTTTTTATCTTACTTAAAAGTATTAACCAAGCTTTTCCAATTTTGAATTACCTTTAGAATTAACACCATACCAGCCTAACTGCTTATTCCTTTCGGTGACTACTCCAAATCCTATCTACCATACTATGTTTGAAATGATTATTATTTTGTGTTCTTTCATCCATACCGCTATATGAACTATGCTGCAAAATAAGAACCTATACACTCATACCTGCATCTATACTTTTCAGTGTAAATTTGGTAGATGCAATATTAACGAAAGCTCTGTAAAGCAAATATATAATGAAAATTATTATGTAATATTCTAGTAACAAATTAACATATAATGATATCAGACTACAAGAATTTAATAAAAATCAAATAGGATCTGTTAATATTCAACGGCTTTCAACACAGTTAAAGAAAATAGTCAACTGAACATTAACTGCACACATAAGACATTCACTGATACAAAAATATACACTACAAGAAAAAAAGTAAAATATATTATACTTAAATGTGCCAGAGTAAATGTAATTTCAAATAAATGCTTGTTAGTACAAAAATTGATTAGCTTTCTAACTTACCAATAATACAGAAACGTTTCTTTTTCATTCACATGCTGAATTAGTTACAATTTTATGTTTCACTGGAAAAACTGAATAAAAGACTAAATAGAGCTTACTGTTTATTTCATTTTTGTTTCTAAAAACTGCTAAATATTGGTTATTTTTAATAAATACGATTACCCTAAAGTGTCAGGTTAGTTCTAAATATATTATTTTTTTTATCATTTTACTTAAATATTTAAAACAGCCATAGTCTTACACAAGATCAAAATTCACACGAGTATGTATAAATACTCAAAAATACTGTTACTTCAACTGTCATGCAATTGACTAAACTAAAATAAAAAAATAAATATATAAAACAAAATTATTTACATATACTAAACGATTATTAAATAAAATTACATTTTTATTTCTATTTTGTTAAAATTTGGAAATAACCTAACACTAAGCACTTACATAGATATGCATCAAAATTTAATTTAAACATAAAAAAACAAATCAACAAAAAATCATTTAAAATTACAATATATACACCAGATATATCCATAATACAAAAATAGATTCAGAGAAGTTAAATATTAAAGAATTATTTTAAAACTATTAAAATATAATAACAATTTACTTCGGGATCAAAATTAATTCTTATAGTTATTAATACTAAAATATTATTTGAACTTTTTTTATATATATTTTTAGATAAATATTTTCTGTTTTAAAGACACTAAAAATTCACCAACTTATTTATATGGATCACTATGATCTATTTTAAAATAAATTTAAAAACTAAATATTATTTACATATTTATAAAAACTTTTTATCTTCGCTTTTTTTTAGGTTTCTTTTTTGAAGATTTAGTTGCACCCTGCAACGAAGAAGTCTTTACCACATCACTTTGACAAGCATCTTCTTCAGTGTCCATAGCAACAGGTTCCACTGGTACCTTACTTGAATCATCACTCTCAGTTGTTTCGGTTTGAGAGCTGGTGTTTTCCTGTTTGTCATCATCAGACTTTTCAATTTTCAACAGATTATCATCGCTGTCATTTGTATATTGTTTGCTGAGCTTAGGCCAATATTTGTCTTCTGATTTGTCCCCAATTAAATCATCATCACAAACAGAATCTGAATCTTTTGTATCTAATAATATGTCTTTAGTTGCATAAAAGGATGGATAGAATGCTTCGAAATCTGTTATATCAATGAAATCTTTTGACAATTGTGATTCAGATACGGTACTACCTGGCTGGTTAGAAGCCACGCTATTCCATGATTTCTTTAGAGGTGGCAAAGTTACTTCTATAGATGGTTCTTCTAATTTCAAGTCCAAACAGTCTGAAGGATCCTTAGAAATCTTAACTCCAAGTTTAGTTTTTGGTTTCCTTCGTTTTTTAGGTAGTTGCTTATCATCAATTATTTTATCTTCAGGTGATGATGAAACTACTTCATTTGAGTCTAAGCCTTGATATTTATCTGCCATATTACACAAAGGTTTCCTCCTGGATTTCTCTAATGCTTGTGAACTTACCAAGGCAATATCATCGTCAAACAAAGAATCCCTCATATTTTCATTCACTTTAGACTCTTCTATCAAATTATCAGGCATTAAGTTAAAAATTAATTTCTTTTCGCTTATTTCTTCTGGGTCATCAGAACTTTTGGAGGATAAAATATACTCATTAGTTTTCTTTTGTTTTATTGTTGAAATCGGAAAGTCAAATACGTCAGTGTTATCTGCCAAATCTGGTGTTTTTAGAATGGTTCTACTCTCTAGGAAAGTGTTATCCAATGGCGGTGGTGCAGTCATTTCAAATATGTGTTTATAACTTTCAGTGCCAGATAAAGGCACATATTTATCAGGGAGATCAGTAACTGTATCTGAAAAATGTTGTATTTTGGATTTAATAGGCTGAACACAGTTAGGTATTTTTGTATCAAAAGCATTCTCTAGCATTACAAGTTCATGTTTTAAGTCCATCGGTTTTTGTAAAATCGAATCATCTAAATTGGGAATTATTTTTGTGGCAGATTGCTTATTTGTCGAAGAATTATTTTTGCGTGTAGTAGGTTTAGGAGGTGAAGTGTGAGTTTTTGATTCGGACAATTTAGGCGTAGGTTCTGGTTTTTTAGTTTTAGAAGTGTTTATTTCAATTTTTACAGGCGAGTCTATTACAGTATTATTTTTAAGGGTTATTTTAGGGGGAGAAGCACGTGATTTTACAGTTGCCTGAACCGTTGTTTCCTCTCCGCTTATATCGGATATTTTATTATTTTGCATGTTCAAAAGATTTGACGTAAAAGCACTATTAAAATTACCTTTCTTGCCTACAGTTGATGTTCTATCAGGCTTCTTAGTTTCTAGAACGGCAGTTTTAAAAGTAGATAAAGCATTAGTTTTGATTTTAGGATCAGCTAAAACTACAGCTTTAGAAGCAACTACTGGTCTAAACAGAGCTTCATCACAATTCTCATGAATTACAGCATCTTCGAACACTTCAACTTCGTTATCGTCATCGGAGTGGACGGTCACGACAGAGCCCAGCGGATTAACGACTTTAGCAATGCCTGACGAGTGCTGTTTCATTGTAACAATCACACAATGCCCACCTGAACAGAAAAAGCCAATGGCAGGTATTACTGATTAAAAGATAGGTCACAAAAAAAGTGGAAGCATGCTATCATGCAATTTATCCAATCAAAAAAGTGGTACGACTAGGCTAATTAGTTATGTATTACTACAGTAGAAAATCAATTCTATAAAAATGTGATCATCTAATGGAAGCACCCATTATTAAAATTACCGCCAATATAGTTTATATCATAATTTGCATCCTATGCAGTACGTAGACTTCCACGGCCACAGTAAATATCTTCAGGGTATCCGGGAGATAACCGTGTGTTGGTTTTTCTTTTTGATGACGTTTTGTCCACCCTCGCAGGGTACATTTTCAAGACATGTAGCTCTTAAAAGTGCTAATTATAGATTACCATGTAGCACTGAATAGTGCTAGTTGCAGGTAAGAGCTACATGTCATTTTATGCTTAGTACTTTTTAGAGCTGGTTGGCACCTGCATCTAGCAGTTTTCTGAGCTACATGACAAACTATAATTACCAAATTTAAGAACTACATATCTTGGAAATGTCCCCTGCAATGGTGGACAAAACGTCGGAAAAAGAAAAGCCAACACACAGTTATCTCCCAGAAATGGTAAAGATATTAATGCATCCCAGTTTTTTTTTTACAGAACAGTGTAGTGAAGAAGCAATGTGCAAGTGGAGGAGGAAAAGCTGTAAATTAAACCAAAATACTCAGTGGTCAATCTACATAAGTTCACTTTAATTTACAAACATTTAGTTTTCTCTCTTAAAACAAAATGCCAATATGAAAAATTAATTTATTTCTCAAGCCCAATAACTGCATGTAAATTTTGATGTTTTTTATTTACAATGTTTTTTAAACTGTGGACTAAGGCAGGTTTAACAGTTGACTAACATAATTCTACTGATAAACAAAAGTCATCAAGCATTTTAAACTGTGAACTGACGAACAAAATTTAAACCACCTAACAGTAGGTCAAATGATGGTTTAATTTGACATTTCTAACAGTATGTAGATTATGTACTGTTTGACAAACAGAAATATATTTTCAAAAGAGTATATGTAAATATTTATATTATATAGATAATATAAGAGAAGTTTGTAAAACAATAACGAGACTGGTGGCAGATAAGACGGCAAAATTGGAAACAATTTTGTTTCAGTTGACAAATAGCAAGTTAAGCAACACCTCATTTTCCATTGAACAGGGCGGTTATCACTGCTAAGAACCTATGCTAAAGTAAGCAATGTAAACTTCGTGAATTGACCAAACGACCTACCCATCGAAAATTCTGTGTTGTAGGATTGTATATATGTTCAGTTAAATCAGTGCAAAACTGTCATTATGAATAGACATCTGAAACCTCGAATTAAATTGTGCAGGTCCTGGTTTAACTAGTCACAGTTAAGCTGTGGTTTAACGCATTTCATTATGAATTAGACCATTAGGTTACAGATTTCACCCTTTACAGATTTCACCCTTATGGTCCTAATGTAGACTATTACACTTGTAAAAATAAACAGTTTTGATATTGTGCGTAATTATGCTGTGAACATCTCCTCCCATTGAATAATCTGGTACAAAAAAACATTTTCCCATTTGCCTAGGTATTTTTCAGTTTGTAACGATCTGAAGCAATATAACTTCATAATAGTTACATCCAAATTGTGCTAAATCAAGACACAGTTTGTAATATATATATAGTCATATTTTTAAAATATATTTTGCATATAAAATTGCTAAACAGTATCGTATTCTTAAGTTCCAGAGATCTAAAGACAGCCAGAACTACTGTATTTTATTCGTAAATTATATATGCAGGAAAACAAGAAATTAGTATAAAAATATCTTCAGCGCTCAAATGAAACAGTTGCAAAAAGGTAAAGTTATGAAACTACTGCTAAATCTCTATGACACTGAGCGCAACACTAGAATATGCAAACCCACACTCGAATCTACATTAATGAAATCGAGATGCTCGTGAATAGCCCAGAACTGCCTCAATATTTCCAGGATGAACTTCCGCAGCATATATAAGTCTAGAAGTTAGTAAGTTCAGCAACGAAATTATACCTGATATAAACCGTCATAAATACCGTAATCTATTATTGCTATAAACACCTTAATATATTATTCTGTAATAGGAGACTACTCACTTTAAAATAAATACACTTTAAAATTGTTGAATTGTTACTTGTGAACTCGTAAAAACGTTACGCTGGTGTCAGGTGGGGGGGTTTAAAAACAATTAACAAATAAAATAAAAATAGCAATAAAAAATGCGTATTAACAGATTGCATTAATCAGTTTGCTAAACAAAAAAAAATGTGTGTGTAAATCCAATGGAAACTACAATAAGAAAATGTCAGACACAGAAGAGAAAGCAAAAGAGCCAGTGAACATGAATCAAGTTCGAGAACATTCAGGAAAAAAATTCTAAACATTTAGAAAGGACACAAGTAGAAAATTCAAAAAGCTTAGAAAACAAACTAGAAGAAAATTCTAGAAAAAGCGAAGACAAAATAAGACAGAAGCTAGAAGAGAACTCTAGAAGTTTTAAAAGATAACTAAAATGGAAATCCAGAAGTACTGAAGAGAATTCTAAAGCATTTAAAACAAAAATAGAACAGAAAATTGAAGAAAATTCTAGAAATTTAAAAAGTAAACTTGAAAAAAATTCGGTGATAACTAAAATAAAAATTAAAAGGTAGAAAAGAAAATACAAGCCCTCAGAGAAGAGTATGGAGCCTTGAAAGGAGACATCAAGAAGTTCGCAAAGAAAACATTCACTACAACGGACAGAGAATAAAGGTGGCCAAATTTGATGGAACATCTTCATGGACACTCTGTAAGACACAATTAAAAACGGCTGTTGAGTATAATGGCTGGAATGACATGGGTAAAGTAACTAACCTCACCATAGCTTTAAAAGGCCAGGCACTGTATGTCCTGCACAATATTTCTAAGAATAGAAGGAGAAATTTGAAACTGGTATAGGCCCAATAATCATGGTTTGGGGATTATCACTTGAAACCCATATACCAAGCCCAACTAATGGTACAGAAACAAAAGGGTGGGGAAACTTTACAAGAATATGCAGCTAACATCGATAGACTAAACAGACTTAACTACGAAGATCTACAAGAAGATGTTATCTCTGTGATTACGGTGAATATGTTTATTAATGGCCTTATAGGCCCAGAAATTTTACTAGCAGTACAGAATGGCCCGCAACAAAGTCTATGGAAAGCCTTGAGTCCAGTTCTCAAATTTGAAGTTGTATATAACCGATATACTGGTAAGCACATAAGAGAAGTAAAAAATGAAGTAGCACCAGCTCAAGAAGCTGAATTGTATGAAGTAAGAACCCATAAGTAGAGTTTGAAGAATATAAAATACTACAAGAGTGGAAAGGAGGGCACAGTCACAATAATTGACTAGTAAGAATCGAGCCCTCTGAAATGATAGTAAAAATCAGGTACAAAGAAACTAAAAACTGCCAACACTAAGGAACACACATATTGCAGAGGACAAAAGACTGCTCCAGAATATGATTCATACAAATGTGTCGTCACTAATGGTAGTACTGAGAAGAGGTACCAGTTCACGATAGGCATAGGAACCAATATTTCAGTAGTCAGATCAGATATGGTAAACCGGGAAAAGGTTACAAAATTCCACGTGCGAACAGCTACTGGTACACATTAATGAGGGTCTCTAAGATTACGTGAAGAAATTAAAACCAATATAATTGATTATCTGAAAAATGAATCACCAACAAAAGCAAATAAGTGCTAGATTTGGAGTGTCTCTGGAACTCCAATTTGATCAGGGAATAAATTTTGATTCAGTATTGTTCCAGGAGACCTGCAAGCTAGTTGGCATAAGGAGGACCCGAACAATGCCTTTAACCCTTAGTCTGATGGTGGAGCAAATAAATCGAACCATGGGCAGATTCTTATCAAAAGTTGTTTACAGACATCAAAAAGATTGGGACCAATTCCATCTATTTTTGATGGCCTATCGCTCAGCTATTAATGAAACGACTCAGCAAACTAGAGTGATTATCGGTAGAGATATGAGACTTCTTGGAGACCCAATTTTTGGCAACTGGCCAGATGAACAGTCATTCGAGTCATTCCTGAAGATTCAGGAAAGCCAAATGGATTTTAAGGTAATGACAGAGCAAAAAGGAGGTCTTTTTGATGTCAGTCAGAAATGGTCACTGGTACACTGTGTGGCAGATGTTCTGAAAATATCCTGGGGTTTTGCTAAGGAGTTCTGCACGAGATTTCCGGGACTTAATGAACTACAAAGCCAAGACGAATCCAGTCAGCAAGTACTGCATTTGGGTAATCAAGACAGATTTATTTATTATTTGGTTACAAAGAGGAAGTCTCATATACAACCAACCTACTGAGACTTATGATCCTGTCTTCATGCGCTGAAAGTGACTACCCAACAGCAAGATTGCAAGAAATTAGCAATTTTAAGATTTGGGTATGGAGGTATGGACTCGACAGAGTTGGAAAGTGGGCCAAAATATGACAGCATTTACCATCAAGAAAAATTCATATCAAGAGCAATGTGGTCTGTTAATTCTACTATTATTGAACCTGTGGAGAAGGAAAAGCGTGTGTCTATCGACATGAACCAACAGCAAGAGAAACTGAGGAAGTCTGTCCATTGAAAGTGACGACATTGTCAATGGCCAGCTTGCAGCCGGCGCCATATGAAAATCAACAAAAGACGAACATAAATTCCTTGTTTTTGA
The DNA here is from genome assembly GCA_033557685.1 of Sperchopsis tessellata. Classification (NCBI taxonomy): domain Eukaryota; kingdom Metazoa; phylum Arthropoda; class Insecta; order Coleoptera; family Hydrophilidae; genus Sperchopsis; species Sperchopsis tessellata. The sequence continues at coordinate 40,754 of JAWQRN010000035.1, forward strand.
GAAGGCCAATTCTCAGGGTGTTTGAAATCGTATTTTCATTTCATGCATGAGTATCCAGTTGTTACTGATTGGAAAGAATAAAAGAAGGGGCAATGTTACGAAACTACTGCTGAATCTCTACACCAATGAGCTCAACACTAGAATATGCAAACCTGTGCTCGAATCTATAAGAATGATGTCGAAGCGCCAGCGATATCAAACTACACAGAGCTGCAGTATATGTTAGCCGTGGACAGAGTAGTGAAGTTCTATAGTACTTTGTTCAGTGAAGAAATTATACCAGATGGCATAATCTTATGCTGCTATAAATGCTGTAATTTATTGTTGTATAACAGTAAACTACTCACTTTAAATAAGTACCACTTTAAAACAGTTGAATTGTTATTTGTGAACCAGTAAAAAAAGTTCCACTGTATTAGGTATCAAAATATCAATTTCCAAATCCTTACATTTTTCATTTCTTGAAGTTTTAACATGCCAAAACTATACAGTTCCCTTCTAAAATCTTTCATCCCATCTCCTAATTTTTGAAAAACTTGAATTGAGTTTTAATCTTATGAAATGAACAATTTTTGGATAATTATTTGATATTAGAAATTTAAAAGCAAAAGCAATATCAACTCAACATTTTTAAATTGCAACGGTGGTTTTAGGTAACAACTTTCTAAAAAATGAAAATCCAGTAATCTGTTGTTATAAGCGTTTTAAACAAAACTCAGAATAGAATAAAATACAGTCACGTTATAGATTTTAATGAAAAAACTATAATATTCTGACAGGAATTATCATAAATTTTATTGAAAACTGGAATTCCACGATTATCCACTGCCCCTAATCCACAAGAGTCTTTAGTTGAGTGAAAAATACTTTGATTTGGGGTAACCCCTTAAATGAAATCCAAAGTGTTAAATCTGGTGAACTATCAATCGGACCACGACATTTTGGATTGTTCGGGTTATTTCAGGCAAGTCAGGAATCACCGTGATAACCTGTATCCTGACAGGTGGATGAGACGTTGTGGCCATATCCAATAGCCTGCTCTTCCACCAGATTTGACATCTTTGATTCATTAATTTTTTAAATTAAACCTACTGTTTATCACGTTGCAGATCATCTAACAGATTGTTGAAGAGAACCGGTTATAAAATAAATTGAATACACATAGTAATTTGGTCTGACTGGTCGGTACTCAATCTTTACATGTTTATTTTATATATATTCTTACAATTCCAAAACAATCAGTATGTGACTAGTTTAATAACTGCTCCGTTAAAAATAGTGATGAAACAAACAACAGAATATGTATGCTGAATTCGTGTTGCACTAGTGCAGTTGTTAATAAATTTGTATCAATTTGTAACTGACAAGCAAAATACAATAAAATGAAATTTATAATTAAATATTATCCAGATTCTGTTTACACCTGAAGCCAACATCATTTTAGATAGATATTGGCATATATTAAAGTGAAGTATTATAATATTTTACAATTAGATAAATGTATTTTTCACACTATTTATTTAACTCCAATAAAATGATCACACTTTTATATAATTAGTTGTTAAAAAAGTAGTTACTACAAATTATGTTTAAAGGGCTGTTAAGGTGCGTTCACACATACACACAGATTCTCTCAAAATCTCAGTTTGCCTGCCTTTGGCTAATTCTGAAACCAAAGCCCTAATAGCAATCACCGAAACCAAAATACAAAAAATGCTAAAGAGCTGCAAAAAAGGATTATATACTTGCAAAAATTAAAAATATATGCATATATCACTATATTGAATATGGACCAACGCTTTTCTCAAATAGGTAGGTAGTATTAAAATAGAAAAAATGTTAATTTTGAACAAGGTGACGCAAATAAATATAGCAAACTCATAGATATTAATATTTTATAACATAGTTTTTTTGTTTTTATAAACAAGTTCCAATTTTTTAGTTATATTGTGCATCATTTTGTTAGAACAGGCTACAATTTTTATATGTGGTAAGTTAATTAAACAAAACAAAAAATTTGGATTGTGAATTTAAGATAAACTTAAATTTCATGCATACAAAGTTATTCTGATTCATCTATTGAGGGTAAAACAAAATATAGGAAAAGGGCCTTCACCGTGATTCTTACAATGGATCTACATGGCAAGAGTGCAAACGATAATCACTAATGGTGCACTATAATATTGGACAAGATGAGCAGAATAAGACAGTTAAGACTGTACTTAAAATCTGGCATATCTAAGAATAACATGAACTATGAGGAGCACAACTGCGGTGGCAATGGTAGTGTAATTGGATCTGCCACCTGCCTGAGGGGATATATATAAAGATATACTACATACTTGGCATTAAAGCTGCATACTAAAATTATGTGGAGGTACACAGGAAAGAATATATATATATATATATATATACTCTGAAGTTGGAGATCCTGGGACTTATGTCGTTTGAACTTATAATGCCTAGATACGGATTGATCTGTAAGAGCATTGGTGCCCAGAACAAAAACTCACTACGGAGAAGACTCTACCACTGATAACACAGTGAAGGCGTGATATCTTGAACGGTGCCGGAACATTACGGAATAGAACCATTACATTATGTGCATATAATGATTAAAAGAACAAAAAGAAAGTTTTCTGCATAAGAGGATACTGTTGGATTGCAGACAGCTAGTTGGAGGTCCACAACAGGGACCATATGACTGGTAGATAGAGATAGAGAGAGATAGGATTTGTAGACATTTTAAGAAGACAGCAACATTAAATGAAGGTAAATCCAGGACTTAATTTGTTGAAGATAGAAAAGTCGGCTGAGCACTTATTTGGACTTATTTGGTTGGAGCACGGTATACTGGAAGAACCAACCTGAGGATAGAATATGTGATGAACATCAAGAATGTAGCGATTAAAAGATTTGTCAACACGGAGGGCGAAACTTATACAGACAGGACTAGAAAACTGTTTACTTTTAACTGGACATGTGATAGTTTAGATAATATATTGAGTGTTAGATATATGAATTTGAAAAATGCTTTAGTGCCTATAACACAAAGGATTAATAAGAGTTATAAGACAAAACTTCAAACCAATACATAAAGTTCTAATAATAATAAAATAAATAATTTCTTAGAGAGCAACCCTCGAAAGTTGTAGACGTTAATAACTTGCATTTTGTTATGCCAGTTTCTAGCAAGAGAAAGCCACTGAATGGGTCGGTAAATGTACACAATATGTATTGAAAAAAATAATTCAGTCAAACAGAAATAAATCACACTACAAAGTGAAAAAATTGATAGAAAATCAAAACTTAAAAATATTGCTATATAATTGCTTGTTATTTCCTGAGCTCACCAATGACATTTTTCATTCGCAAATTGCGAACTTGTGATTGGGATTTTCGAGAGTTCTTAGACAGTGCAAGAATAACTTTGTACATAATTTTTACAATTTATACCAATTCTATTTTTACAAAAAAATGAAAGGAAAATATTTGTAGCCTAAACAAAAATAAAATATTATAAAAAAAGAAAAAATAAAAACCATAAATGTTTTACATAATTTTACTATCAATAAAAAATTCTACATACAATTTGCTAAAAAATAATAATGAATAATTTTAATAAGGTAAATATTTAGATGTGATGACCAAAGTTTTATTTTTAACAAGATGATCTCACTACGAGTGTAAAACAGTTAAAATAGCCTATGCACTTATGTGGATGCACATACAGAGATCTAGTCATGTTGCCTTGAGCTAAAATTAGATACTTGCAATTATAAACCAGTTTCTGTTTATTGTTTACAATAAGAATCTTAAATTGTAGCCTAAACAATTGCCTCAAAAATCCACAAAAGTATATTTATGGTATTTACTATTTGACATTCTTGCTTTCATATCATATCATCATATAGCATTTAATTACTATTGAACATTAAAAGTCCTTAAAGTTTGTTTTTAATATATACTTAATAACAAAAACAAAAATAATCAATTTCTAATGCTCAATCATATATTAAATAATAATTGCCACATATTAAGTAACTAAACTGAAAGCCAAATTATATAGTCAATGAAACAAAAATCACGTAAATTATTTACCAAAAAATCAAAACGAAAGAATATTACATTACAATTTTACTGCACAATATAACTAAATATATAAACTTTTCAGGAAGAAATCATAATAAGCAATATAGTAACAACTGTATGGTATCAAAATAATATTAACAATTAAACAAATGATACGTTAAAATATGGACAATAGTAGCAGCATGTATAAAAAACAAAATATAAAATTGCAAAAAGTGCTTACAAAAATACTATAAACATAAATTAAATAAATGATAAATATGTATTATGTACTTATATATTATTTACTCATTTAAATAAATGAGAAACTAAGAAGGTTTGGAGGACACTTTTTGTGAATTATAAATAAAGAAATATTTTTCCTCTGTCAAATTATTTGAAGTAATAATGTGTAAATAATAAAACATATGATATACAAAAAAGTAGCCAAAATCGTAAAAACTTGACCACACCTGACAAAATCTCATGGGTTTCTGAAGTTTGTCCAGCAGAATTAATTTCAGCAAAAATCATAAAATAAGACTTTCACACAGTGTCCAACTTTCTAATGACCAATAAAATTATTCAATATTCTTATTGATATGAACTTGGGTGGTATTTAAATGATCTAAATTTTGTTAGTTGATAAAAAACCAAAAAAAGTAGCAACTCATCAAAAAAATTTTCTGAACAAGCTTTTTGAATGACAGTGATAAGACAAGTACAGTCAAGTGGAATAATTGGTTTTATGAGTATTTTTCAAAGATTAATTTAAATAAGAGCATTCTAAGTAAAAAATAATTATTACAAGATGCCGAAGATATGAATGTCTGCTATGGATATATCTCAGTTATTTTACAACTTACGAAGATGGTTTCAAATGAGGGTCTTTTATTGAATTTTAAAGCAATGTCATATCAGCTTAGATTTTTTTTATCTTCGCATATTTATAATTTATTCGAAAAACTATATAATTTTATCTATGCGCAATACATATCTTCAGGTTTTCCAGGTTTCCCTTTTTGCCGACGTTTTGTCCACCATTGCAGGGAACATTACCAAGACATGTAGCTCTTAAAAGTGCTAACTCCAAACTCGGAGCTTTCATAGCAAATTTAACTTGTCTCTTGTAATCGGCAAAAAGAAAAGCCAACACACAGAAAACCTAAAGATATCTACTGTGGCTGTGGAAGTCTGTACAGATGTACATTATAACTTAAACGATAATATATTTAATCATTAATCAATAATTTATTTACCAATCAAATGATAATGTATAAAACAAATAATCCACTGTTTAATTATGTAACGGATTATCTGATTATTTTAAATTATCGTTTAATCGCAGAAAATCTCAATTATTTTCTACCAATCAACAGTAACAGTTGACTATTTCCTCTCATCCCTAATCATAACTTAATTTTACATTTTTGTTTTTTTAAACTTAACATTCTTAAGGTATTTTTACGTGATTAAATATTGATGTTGTCCATTTATATTTATTTTCGAGAAACACATGTCAAGTTTTGATTGGTAGGAACCATTTTTCGTTGTACACCATTTTATTCAGATTTACAATAGTGCTTAAAAAAAAAACATTTTTTTGAATTTTCCAAAGAAAAATCAAGAAAATGCAATTTTTATATTATTTCATCCAGATCTTGTACCAAATATATATTTCTTGATACTCAATACTTTTTTATAAACTAAGTACATTAGATTGAATGATTTCATTAAAAAATATTAAATTACATACAGTATGTCTCAAGCAGTAAGGGATAACATGGATATTTTTGTTTCTATAACTACCAACTCCACAAGTTTAAATAGGCACCATATTGAATTTTGACGTTTACAAATAGCTTTTATTTTTCTGAATAATTAATCATGTTAAATATTCTTTTATAAATAATACAGTAACTATAAAAACATAAAAGCTGGTTGAAAATTTCAAAATGGCCCCTTAAATAATTTCGCAAAACTTGTATATTATTTTTTAAATAAAATGTATTTATTCAGAAAAATATAAGCTAATTGAAAATGTCAAAATTCAATATGCCATACATTTAAAACTGTGTAATTGGTAGTTGTTATAGAAAAACGATAGCAATATGTTTTCTCTGTTAAAGAGATTATAAAAAACACACCTGGTCAAAGAACATTCCCCACCACTTGATTAACTTCGTAGCACCAATAATAACGATAATACCTATGGTATTCCATATAGATTGGGAAACATTGTATATTTGGTACAAAATCAAAGATCACAAATAGAAACATATAAAGCTAGAGAAAATCTAAGCTAGTATTTAATATTGCCTTAAAATTCCCAAGCAAGACAGAGTTGTGAAAAGGTGAAGTTACAAAAGTTAGTATTTATGTAATATCTCGGAAACAGTTTTGAAAATATTAATTTACAAATTTTAAATAAAATTAATAGTTTTGGTAAATATTCAACAAAAATCCTAAGTTTTGCTAACTGTAGTTATCAAGATATTACTTTTAAAATTATACTAAGTTTTTAACAAATATCTTTTCCAAAATATTAATTAAAAACTATGATTAGCACCTCCTTTCTAGACCACAATCTTATCACATTTATAAACATTTTTTTGCCTAAAGTGATCTCTGAAATCAGTCTTGAAAAAATGTCACAACTCAACATGTACACAGGGTTATTCTAAATTGCTAGCGGGTACAGTTCACTGAGCTGAATTAAAACTACTTTGAAATATTGTTCTATCTTTATTATTAACACATTTAGTGCCAAAGATGCATACATAGAATCCTTCCTACTAGTACCCAATTATTATACCAAGGAAGCCAAATATACACCCTGCACAATAAGAAAGATAAACATTTTATAACTGACTGAGTGATTTTTTATGTTTACTATCTCGTGCTAGTGTGTGCAAAGAATAATATTTTAATGAGAATAGTGACGGGTCTGAATTTTACATTACAATACAACACAAACATATTAAATCAGTATAAGAATTTGTTGTTTCCTTGGCCGTACATAAATGTGTGATTTTAATATTTGATGAAAATCAAATATCAAGCAAAC
>JAWQRN010000573.1:0-28292 GCA_033557685.1 Sperchopsis tessellata
TAATGTAAGCCATATACGAGAGATAAGCACCTGTCTAACATTGCAGTTAGCGCTAGGATGCTTTTGAAGGAAATTCCATCTACAGATTAATGCCAAATCTGTTTATGCAATTTAATATTGCTTCCATGGTCGCCAGTGTAGAATATGTTTTGGCATTTGTTCTGATGAGAGGTTGTAATCTTCGAAACACCGTGCATACAGCATTCATTCCGGCGTTCAGCAACTTGTGCAATATGCTATTAATAACCTGATCGAAATAAAAATGCCAAAACCTATTCTACACTGGCGACCATGGAAGCAATATTAAATTGCCAAAATAAAATAATAAGTATAATTTCTATGAGTTACATGTTCAAAATTAAGTGTGCTTATTGTGTTTCGTAAAAAGGTAGTATTATAAGTTAGTTTCTTTTCTAAAGGATTAGTTATTATAAAGTTTAAATCATTAATTTTTCCTTACTATTTTTGTCCTAATGTTTTGAATTCACAGTTTCGTGGTAATTTTATATAATGACTATTATAAATTTGTTTCCTACCTTGGATTGCACATTTAAATTATATTATATTAGGGTTAGAAATGACAATAAGGTACATGTTAATGCTATCAATATGTTTAGTTGTTGTCGTTGTCGTTGAAACGTAGCTGGTGCATTTTTTAATCCGAATGGCATACGATTAAATCCATAATGACCATTGTGTGTACAAAAGGCAGTTTTTTTGTTTTGAATTTGGATGAATTTCTATTTGATGGTATCCGGAGGATAAATCTAACGTAGAAAAATACTGTGCTCGTCCTAATTTGTCTAATACGTTTTCTATCAATGAGTAACGGAAATTTATCGTTAAGAGTTTTTTCATTTAACCTTCTATAGTCCATTAACATTTTGTTTTTTTTTTCTTTACCTGATGCGTCTAATTTCTTTTCTACTAAATGGACGGGGAAACCGAAAGGGGAATCTGATTGGTGAAATATATTTTGTTTCAATAATGCATCTGCATGTTCTTCTGTTATTATTTGATTACATCTCGGAGTACGATAAGGTCTAATGTAAATTGGTTGTTCGTCGCTAGTTTTTATTTCATGTCTAATAGCTGACGTTGCTGATAATTTATTTGTTTAAATATGTGGTTGAATGTATGTGCTGTTTGATCGAATTTGGATTTTTCTTCTTTATTCATATGTTTTGTATTCAATATTACTTCTTGAATACGGCTGTCATTGATAATTTGAAAATGTATATTTTGAGGTGTTAGTGAACTTTCGTTGTAATATACTGGTAAAGTGGGACCTTCGTTTCTTATTAATAAATTCTTATTAATGTCGAAAGTAACATTCATTTTTTGTTAATCACGATAAACCCACGCAATAAAACATGTTTTTATGTAACAAGCGTGCCAACAAAAATGGTCAATATGTTAGGTTAGGACGCGTCTGTCACTAGCGGTATTACCACATAATAATTTACCAGTTTGATGCTATATTTGTGTGGAAATATTTATTACTAATTTATATTTTATCCTATTATACACGTCGAATTGAAGGTCGTTCAATCTTTTTAATACTCACATCAGTTTATCTAATAAAGCATCGACGTTACAGGAAATAATATGATAGCGAGATAATTAAATAATTATTTAACACTGGTGGCCGTCAAACGTCAGGTTACATAAATAAATAGGTACTCTTGGTTGATACTGTCGCCAGTTAATATGAAAACACTAGTTACTAATCACAGCTATGCGGGCGTATACGGATGCGCGGGCATGAGATATAGAAATAGACGCAATATCACCGCGTTGTCGACTGTGGTCGTATTTCAAACTTCTATTTTGGAAGACATGTTCCTCAGTTTCATACATTTTCCAAAAGTTATTAGCGTGTGCCATCGAATAGCCTTGCGGGTTACCGGGCCCCGCGAGCTACCGTTTGAACATCACTGTTCTATTCTGCAGTTGAATTTAACTTTTTTTATAGCTTTTATAACAAACGTTTTAAGGGGGATTAAAATATTTTGAATCAACCTGTACAGTGCACCTGATATTTGCACAAGAAATAACATTATGTATGTCCTAAATATTGAGTCAAGCATGTTGTTCAATATTGAATATCGTCAGTTCTCTATAAAATTGTGCTATTGGATAATCCATTGTAATAAAAACGAATGTTTACAATTAAATTTTGGTTTCTTTGTAATTGTCTAGTTGAGTTTTAGGTGCCCCAGACCAAATAATGTTCATGTATCTCGGTGTGGTTCAACTTAAGCGTAGCATATAAATTTCTTAGTGACTTAAGGGAATTTATCCACACATTTTTTCACTGCACAAGTAAGGGTCAAAACGGTTAAAGATGTATTGTTGTTTCGATTCATATACTATAAGTGTTAAGTATGGAAAACTTTCAAACGCATGAAATATATAATATGTTAAAAGCTTATGTCGAATGTAAAATCCCGACAGACGTACGTAATTTGTATTATGACAGATACCCACAATCCTAGCAATCTGATAAGAGTATCTTTAATAGCTTGCCAAGAAATTCATAAAAAATTTTAAAACTTTTTTACAAAGAAGCTGAGTAAAATAATTATTGTAGCAAGATAGAGAAAGAAACACAAAACACAAGTATAACCATATGAAATTAGTATTCCAAACTTTTAGATTTCCGTCAATGATTTATTGAAAATGCAATGAAGGTCAACGAATCCACAATCAGATGAAGCTCATATATTAAGTGGCGAAATATTTAATACGTGCAACATTCGCCACTAGTCAACAAAATTTTCACACAAACAGTTTACCACATATCAAAAATCTAAATATAATAAACACAATATAATTTGTAAACAACTATACAATTTTAATTTTGTTAGAAACTACGAGTGAATTTAAAAAAATAAACATTCACCAAAACATTTCCAGAAAATACCAGACTTCGATTCGAATACGTAATAAGAAGATCCAGCTGTAGCTGTTATCAAAAAGTACTAACGCAGCTAATTAATGATTATAACAACGAATATTTACAAAACAACGAGCACACATCCTTTATGTAATGAAACACATTTTTTCCTACAATCGTTCATTTCGTAAAAATATTGTAGGCAATCTGGTACTATTTTACATTATTTTTGGAAAGGTAATTCCCTACTGAGGGTTAGAACCTTTGGAATACTAAATATAACGCTGCAGATGCAAACAAACAGTTGAAGGTGCACATCTAAATTCCCTTCATATAACCAAAGCCATCTTAATGAAAACGTGGACTGACATGTCAAAACTCACGCGCACTTCAAAGTATTTCCTGATGCACATAATTTCAAAAAAGTATGTAAAGATGTATTACCTGGTCATATTTAGGTTAGCACAATCAAATGTTGAATTCAATAAATATTTCAGAAATTAACTATAAAAGTAATTTCCATTTTTATAAGTACAAGAGAGTATAACAAATGTTTTCTAGATAACTTACACCAACTTCTTCTCTAAATGTACATCATGCATGAAAATTACTTAACCTAAATATAGAAACAACATTCTTACCTGCTATTTATTGATTCAATATAGTGTAATATGTTGTAGTTATTTTGGTAGAGATCTGCCAACGTGCTCGGAGTGTCCTAAAGTACGTGCAAAACAGAGAAATAATTACTTTTTAAAGATTTAACTTCTTTATTTTTTTTCACAACAAAAAACGTTCACGGTTAATGTGTCTTTTACATTTTTGATAATAATTAAAATTATATAAATTGAATCCTCTGGTTGTTATCATGTTTTGATTAAAAATCTATTATTGCATTTAGCAAATATCTATATGTAGGTCTATGATTTATGCAGAGGAAATGAAAAATTAAGTGAAATATCTAACTGTTTGCTTTTTTACGTTGCTTCCTTTACATTTGCCTCATACCAAAATTTAACAGTTTTAGGGACGTACTGCTGCGGGGCGGCCATCAGATTATGGGCTTAAGTGAAACATGGATACCTTCAAATTATAATTTGGATTTGCTAACTATAGATTGTTACAGATTTTATTCGATACCGACACCAACCAGGGGAGGTATTTGTTAGAAATATTATCAACTCTACAGTCATTTTTTCGGAACTTCGCTATTTTATAGAGCAGGTATATTCGGTCCATTATTGGTAAGTAGATAAGAGTTTTAAGTATCATATATAGACCTAACATTGAGTGTCCTCAATTCTTGAGCTCATTTAAAGATGCACTGACGTTTGTGTATCCAATGGCAGACGAAATATTCTGCCTGGGAGATTTAAACATTAATGCTATTAATGTTTACGATACCCTATGTCTACGCTTTATTAACTCTATTGCATTATTTCAAATAAGGCAAATCATAAATGAACCTACTAGAATTACTGTTTACCGATTATGGCTTCTGGTATGGTATCAATGCATGATCTCACTGATCACAGTATCGTATATTGTGTAATTTCTTCTGTTCCTGAACGAGTGGGACCAACAATACGAACATTTAGGTACTTTGGTCTTCTTGACAATGATATATTTTAATCAGACTTTTTCTTTCCTTAGTATCGGATATTTGATATAAATTATGGCGATGATAAAATGAATGATCTAAATAGAAATCTAATTTTACACTTTGATACTCGTGCACCATTTATAACAAAAGAGTTTAAGCAGCCGGTTAAGCCTTGGATCACACCGAATATAAAGCACATTATTTCATTGCGGGACAAGGCATATGCTAGATATCGACTTGGTAGGAACGTTTCTAGTTGGAGGTATTACCAACAATTGAGAAATTACATGACCTATGCTATTCGATATGAAAATAAAATTTATTTAAAAACCCTAACCATCTTCACATTCTTTTAAAACTACTTGGTCTAATCTAAGGAATTTCTTCAATCAATAAGTCTCAAACACCCCCTTATTTAAATATTCCTTCCCTAATAAATTCCTACTTCTATTCTACTCAGAATACATTCTCTTACGACCAAGAATTATTTAATTTTTATAGTAACAATGTTTTGAACTCCGTTAATGATGTCTTTCAATTTCATCCTGTTACAGAAAAGGATGTCGAAAGGGTTCTTCTATCAATCTCTTCCACAGTTGTTGACACTGATGGCCTCAGAATAAAAATGATTATCATGTGTTTTCCTCTTATCATTCATTATCTCCGGCATATTTTTGAATTTCTTCATCCGTATAGCCTGCATGCTGGAAGGATTCCAATATTGCTCCTGTGGCAAAGGTTCGTGAACCTAAAAGTGTGTCAGAGTTGCGTCCAATAAGTGCCCTACCCATCCTCTCCAAGATATTTGAGAAATTAATTGCAGTACAAATACACTTGCATTTGGACAGATTCTTTATTTTACCTTGCACCCAGTCGGGATTCTGGTCTACTTACGGTTGCTCTTCAGCTTTGCTTGATATTTCTGATGAGATTCTTGGTTCGGTTGATGCTGGCCGCCTGGTTGCCCTTGTAATGCTGGTCCATGATTGTGAAGTACCAGTCCGTTTGCGTTTGTAATAGTATTCCCCCAGGTGGTGTGGCGGGCGTTGTAGTATCATGTTACAAGTATTCTGCGGCCTAGACTGAATAGGTGATCCAGGTCAGCTGCAGTAATGATGTTCTGGGGTCTCTAATAGATGCTGGCTACAACCGTTTCGTTGGTAAGGTCAATGGCAATCGTCTTCTGTGTTGGTTGGTCTCTGTAGGTGTCCAATGCTAATAGAAACTCCTCCTCCTCTTATTCCTGGAATCCTTGGTCCTTATCTTGGATGTAGCTTGGGCTCTCTCAGCACTACTATGTCTACTTCCTCGTCTACTATGAAGATCTCCCGTTCTTCTAGCTTGGTAAAGATGCCATTAGAATTTCATTGGTAAATATATTGGACTCTTGGTCTATGTAGGTCCATTTATGGTTTGGCGTAGGTGCGAGAGACTGTGTCCAGCGACTGCACATGGTAGGTAAAGGTGTTTGGTCCTGATCTTACTAGCTGTTTGAACTGTCTGACGTTGTTTGTTTAGGCAATCATTCACACTGGTGCTTAGACGAAAGTTTAAGCTTGATGGATATATGATACCTTCAATTGATACCGGTTCTAAATTAGATTTGCTACTTATTCCGAATACGATAGTGGAGTGGACATTTATATTAAACTAGTTACGTGTACTTGTTAATGACTATCACTTACCCTTGAGTTGAAATCTTGCAAAATGAAGTAAAAGCGTGTTAGGTTATAAAGGGTTGCAGCACAGGAACAAATGATAAATAAATAGTTTAGTTGTAAACCACTAACTATTGAAAAGATGAGGAACGATAACTGCTTTGGTATGAACACGAAAACTTTGCGACTGATACGAGAGATTTGGAGGGATTATCGACAACGAGTGACTATATAGATTGCGAGATCAATGACGGCTGTTATGATTCGAACGACGACTTCCTTCTGTGAATTGATAACTACACAGGGTAGTACTAATATATATTGAAATAAATAACTAACGAAAGTCGGATATTTTACAGGACTTAACACTGTTCAATCATTTCTGGGTGTCGACCATTTGGGTAGGTAAATTAAGTTATAACATTCTTTAGGGTCCAAATTGGGCCAAAATCTTGACTGATTTTGGGGTATCTACCCAAACTACAGGTTTAAAAAATAATAAAACTACATTAAAGCAAATGTAACGGACATAAAAGTGGAAGCTACACAGTTGTCCACTAATGGCTTATTATTAGTACCGAAAATTATCGAAAACAAATACTTTTGGAGTATGTAAAGACTAACTGATTTATTTTTAAAACATTCAACTTTCAGTTATAGCTTGAAAATTGTATCCAATATAAAAATTTCATTGAGCCAATACATACCACTTTTTAAAATACCCTATCTTTACAGCTTTGGCTTATCTTATAAAATTAAAAAAGATGTAGGTTTTTGCTAATATGTAGAAGCACTACATATTTATTGCGTAGATTGGGTAACAATTAGTGTGATAGCGAGGTAAGAAACAGATATATGTAACAAATGATCTATAGTCAAAAATAGTATTATTTCTTAATTAAGTTTTACTACTTGATATGAATAAGAGGCTTATTAAATTAATGTATTTTTTAATAATATTATTACACTATTTTATGCACAATTGCTTACTAGTAAGTGTGACAAACTGTAATTTTTATGTGTACGTTTCAGGAAACTGCAATGCCTGAGGAACTCTGTGCACATCCAGCTAATGATGTCGCACATTCTAACCGGATTAATGTGGATAACATTGTTCTGGGTGCAGGTAAGCAACCAAACGTAATATTAGCTAATATAATGTTTCCACGCAACCCCTAGGGATATTTTGAAAACGTTCAAGAAACGCATCCATTTTGAAAAGAGTCATTTTCGCGTACTATAACTACTGATTATAAATGAATCTTGTATTCAGAAAGAGGTTTCAGTAGAAGTTCACATATACATCTGGTCTTCTGTTGCTAGTGTAGTTAGTTGAAATGGAGCCAACTCCGTTAGGGGTGGTATGTAAATACAGGGTCCACCTGTAGAAACACGAAGTACTTCAAACGTCAAATCTGCAAACTGCTTTACCTTTTACTGGCTCAAATGTATAGAAGAGACGATTATGTTTTTTACCGCTGTTTATCTTAAAGTGCAACTTTTTACTATTATTTATTTGTCTATAAATTGTTTACATATATGTATATATATATATATATATATTTGATTTAAATGATTTTTACAGCGTACGATCAAATGATGCAAACTGTCTGCAGGATACTACCTACAGCGTAATTATTATTTTATGTTTCGGTGATTTACTTACTCCGTTTATAAATTTGTTTGGTAATATATGGTTAATAAACTGCGGCACTTCGATCAATAACTGTCTGGTCAGTAGTTTTGTTATTTTTTTTGTTTATTTAACGTCGGCCTATTCCCGTTGCTATGGTCTGGTCAGTATTAAACATAAAATACCACTAGCAGATATTTTTATACAAAATTCAAATTGCACTGTCAATTTGAGTCTTAGATTATAACTCAATAAAGGATTGAATTCTATATTTAAACTAGATACCTGTTATATTTCAGGAGGACCAAGAAACATTTTATGGACAACATAGCTTGGAGTTTGAAAACATATTTTTCGTTATAATCGGTCTCAGTTACCTTGCATACATCATACACATTTTCAGGAATCACCATTCAAATTGTCCTAAAATATTGGAGAAAAACAGATTGATTTGACCGGTTAACGCGTAGTACTTTTCTGAAATAATTTTATAAATAATCAAACAAAAATAAAAAGAGTTACTATTTATTTATTATTGTAACAAGTTCTTAACGCAATAGTCAAGAAGAAGTTACTTTATAGACTAGCTCAAATTTTCACTTTTACATCGCTGCTAAATTCAGATTAGGAAGTGTTATTAACAGATGCTTTAAAATATTTATGCTAACCATTATATGACATTGTGTAACCACGCACAGGTACATCATTATTTGTCAATATCATAACACGATCAATTTCAGTTTTTTTTTTCTCTTCGAGTATAATTTTAATGGTAATTTGCTATTTCTTCTGAAATATTTTTATTCAGTACTTCAAATGAGGTAAAAACTGGAGTTGTTACAGTCTCAATGTAATATATTACCACTGTATTACGTTTTAGATAACATATTTTTACAGGATCCATTTTTTATATTTGTTTGGCATGCTTTTTACGAAAAACTTTTGTAAATGTTCAAAAACAAATATATGTTATTTGTCTACCGTCATTAATATCCTCGTTGGATCTCTCATTATTCCATTATATTTCTTATACTTTCTGCCAGAAAATAACCATGTATGCCTAAAGAATTGAAAACAATCTCGCAAATTACTGCTAATAAGTTTTTATGAAAAGTGTAACACTTCAATGAAATCAAATTATTAACAAAATTCAAGTATTTGGCATTACAATAGAGAATTAATATAATGGAAGATAACATACAAGAAGAAATAATTTTGCTTGGATAATTTTATGGAGATCTGAAGATCAGAGGTAAACTGTGTGGTTCTGCTGTATTCACAGAGATTGCGTTTTGAGAACATCGAAGGTTCTACAGGGTATAATAAGTACTTTACCTATTGCTTTCCCTTGATCAGACAGTAGGAAGGGATTCTAATGAGTATTCAAGGGCGACTTTAGCTGAGAATAACAAACACGAGGGCCAACCGGCGTTGTGCGGGTGTTCGAATATAGTGCTAACGGTAAGTTTTTGCAGGGCCGGAGTGGCTGTTTCGGAAGCGAATACAATAACTGATGCGGTGTGCTGAACTTGTGTACATGTTTGGAGAGGGTAATAAACCTGTAAATAAGGAAAATTGCAAAAGCCGACGATGTCATGAAGAAGAGGAACGAAAAGAAGTGTGCGGAGGGAGCAGGAGGGAAGAGAAGAAGGGAGGAGAGTGTGATTCAATAGAAAGAAGAAAATATTGAGTTCTCTTGAATCAAGGAAACAGTTCTCAGCAGAGAAAGAAAATATACAACAAAGTAAGAATCAAGGATGTCAGAAAATGAAAAAGAAATGTTGAAGGAAATAATCCGGGAGGTGAAGAAAAATTCTGCAGAAACTAAGGAGACGAAGTACGCGAACTAAAGGAGGAAATGAGAAAACGAGAAGCAGAGTTGATAGAGGAGAAAGAGAATTTTTTACAAAAATCGATTTACTGAAACACAGGTTAGAGGAGTAAGAGAAACAGAAGAGAAGAAACAATATATTTATTAGAGAAAGAGAGGGGGATCCGCAAGAAATGGAAATAATATAGAGAATCTCTTATACAGGGAGCTGGGCATCGGCGTGAAGGTGGAAAATGCCTATGGATGAAAAGCGCTGGAAGAGTGAAAATGATAGTAGTGGAAATAGGGCTCATGGGACAACAAAAGGCAGGTGTTGAGGAACAGAAGTAAACGTAAGGATACGCCGTTGCATGTACCCGATGATTTTACAAGAGGAGTGAGAACAATTTAGGGGGAAACAAGAACTATAGCCAAGGAGGAAAGAGAAAACGTACACAGGATAAAGATAGGATAATAGAAAATAATGGTTGACGAATAAGTTTACGGGTGGTGCGAAAAAGCGAGAGGTGTGACAGATGTATCACCGGCGTCACTTATACCAAAATACTGATACTTGCTAACAGGATTGCTTAAACTGAAGACGACCGGCGAGAAAAAAAGAACATAAATTTGGGTGTTGGACAATAACAGGAAATAAACACAAGAGAGGTGGTATTAGATGTTTGAATGTACAAACTCTCATGCAGGTGAGTAAACTGGCTCAAGTTGAAAAAGGAATGGAACATTATAGCTTGAAAGTATTCGCCTTAAGCAAGGTAAGATGGAACGAAAAAAGGAAGTCGAGAACAAATAATGGAAATACAATCACATATTTTTTTAATTTTTTTTTTGTACTTAAATTCTGACGTACATGAAAGCGGAGTGGCAATAATAATATCCACAGAAGTAGAAAGCTCGCTCCTAGAATGAGAAGAAGTATCGGATTTTATCATCTGGTATAGATTTCAGTCAAAGTGTTACTCCAATGTGTATGTGTGTATGCACCAATAATCAAAAATCCTGCAGAAGAAAAAGGTGAGTTTCATGATTAATTACAGAAAACTTATGAAACGCTATAAAATAAATATAAAGGAGATATAAAAATAATCTTAGGCGATTTAAATACTATGGTAGGAAATAAAAATTATGGTAGAGAAATGGCGATGGGTACAGATGGAATGGGAAGCATAAATAACAAGGTTAGTGAATTTCTGTATTATGAACAGTCTTATTATTGCTGGTAGTTTATTTAAACACAAATATATTCATAAAACTACCAGGAAGAAATGTAAGAAATCAGATTGATCATATAATAATTGAGAAGAAATAGAAAGATTGGTTGCAAGATGTTAAAAGTATTAGAGGTACCGATATTGGATCAGAAAATTACTTAGTGATAGGGGAGATAAAATTAAAATTAAATTTTCACAAAATTAAACGATGAAAACGAGGGTTCTGCAACATACAAAAAATTAAAAGACGAAAAAAATAAGCGATGCTTTCAGGAAGAATTAAGATTAAGAACCGAAGAAATACACTTAGGGGGGAGTCGAAGAAACATGGCAAGTAATCAAAAACTCACTCTCTGAGACAGCAAATCTAGTGTTGGGAAGAAGAAAATATATGCAGAAGAAATGGCTCACAAAAAGTACTGACGAATCGATGGAGGAAAGAAAATGCTAAACAATATAGGACAGAAACGGAAAGGGAATTAGAAAGTGAACATAATGAAAAGAATAAACAAGTTAATCTATCAACTAGGAGAGACAAAGGAATTATATAAATGAGATGCTACAGGTAACGAAAGAGGCTGTTATTAAGAATGACCCAAGAAAACATTATGAAATTATACGGAAAATTACACAAGTCACATAAACAATAAGGACCGAACAGAAAAGAATATTATACACTGGTGGATGCAATATTTTAAGGAGGTGTATAATGCAGGTGAGACAATTGAACTAAACATTGAATGACTCGAAGGAGACGAAGAATTTGATCTGAAACATGAAGAATTTAATAAACATTAAAATTAATTAGTACTGAAACAAGTAAAAGATGGAAAAGCGACTGACATTAATGTGATAGCGGCCAAACTCTGAGAGGATGACAGATTTAATATATGAACTGATGAAAAAAATATGGCAAGATGAAATCATACAGAGGTAGTGGTCGGAAGGCATTATAATTAAATTTTCAAAGATTATGACAAGAATCATTAGAAATAGAACGAAAGATCAACTTGAACAAAGACTACGAGAAAATCAAAGTTGCTTTAGGAAAAATTATTCATCTATTGATAATATCACTATATTAGGAATTTTAATAGAAGAAACAATCGAATGGCAGAAAGAAGTGTATATAAGTTTTATAGATTTTAAAAATGCCTTCAATAGGATCGAAAGGAAAAATTTTAAAATCGTATGGCATTCCTCAGAAATACATAAGAATTATTCAGTTGTTAAATGAAGGCTAGAATTCAACACGAAAATCAATTGTCAGACAAAATTTCTATTGACAGTGGCGTGAGACAGAGATGCATACTCTCACCAATAATGTTACTAATTATGACGGATTGAATGATGAAGAAAGTATGTAAAAATCAAACTGGCATAACAGTCTATGTTTTCAATATACTGGAATATCTAAAGTATACAGATGACATTTGTCTACGGACAGAATCAAGAGGTCATGTGGAAAGCAAGATTAAGATACTGGCGCAGAATGGAAAAAAATCAAATTTTGACAAAGATGATGGAAATAAATGTAAAAGAGAAGAACGAAGTTATGTTAGTAGATACACCCATAGACATAGTAAATCAAAAGTGTTATTTGGGCAGTGTGAGTCTAGCAAACTAATCACTTTTATATCATAGACTTGCTACAAGAAACGTCCTTAGGACGCCCCATGTTAAGCCAGGAATAAACAGGATATAGGTACATACAATGGAAGAGATAAGGGAAATGATGAGGAAACGAAAATCTTTGTCTCTATCACTATCACCTCGTCGGATGACAGAGTCTTCCATTATATTAAATTGTTTCACCAATTACAATGTATAAACATTTTTATTCTTTCTGTCGGCAGTCTTGAAACTGCACCCAAAGAATTAAAAAGTGTCTGGCAAATTACTGCTAATAAGTCTTTAAGAACTTTAAAAGTAACACTTCTTTTAATCAAGTTACGAATAAAATTTAAAAATTTGACAATACGATACAAAATAAATATAATGGAAAATAACATTCAAGAAGAAAGCATACTGCAAGTAGAATATAACGATAAGAACATTAGTACTAAACTAGTAGAAGATATAAGGAAACATGTGAAAAAAGAAGAAATAAATAGCACCCACAGAATGCAGAAGTAGCATTAACTATATTAAAATAATCTCTCTCAACATGCTATAGTTAACGTAATTAAGATGTTAGAATAATGAACAAATGTATAGTCTTATGCCAGGTCTGTTAATATGAAACCAGAATTTGCTCATAGATGGCTCTAGTTATGAACGTGGTGACTGTCAAACCGCGTCATTTGCGCATTTTTCTTGTGTTTGTGTGTTTGTCAAAGACTTTTAACTTACAAGTTTCATACAACAACATATTTTTTCATTGCGTTGAACATGTCGAATTTTGTGCGTGAAAACTGCGATTTGTATTAATTTTCTGTTGCCATTTGAAGAAAACTGCTGCTTGTCGAAGCTTACGGTGAGCATGCTCTTGGTAAATCACAGTGCTTTGAGTGGTTTAAAAAATTCAACAGTGACGATTTTAACGTGAGAAACGGAGAACGTGGCAGACCACCGAGAAAGTTGTAAGACGCCGAATTACAAACGTTGTTGGATGAGGATGACGCTCAAACGCAACAACAACTCGCGGAAAATTAAATGTGACACAAGACGCCGTTTACATACGGTTGAAAGCCATGGGAAAGATCCAGAAGGTGGGAAAATGGTTTCCACATGAACTGAATGAAAGACAGCAGGAAAACCGAAAAACCACTTGCGAAATGCTGTTTGCCAGGTACAAAAGAAAATCATTTCTCCATCGAATTGTGACTGGCGATGAAAAATGGATATATTTCGAGAATTATAAGCTTACAAGATCATGGGTAACTCCTAGCAAAACAGCGACATCGACTGTAATGCCAAATCGCTATGGACGGAAAACAATGCTCTGTGTTTGGTGGTATCAGAAGGATGTTATCTGTTACGATCTGCTAAAACCTGGCAAAACTGTTAACACTGAACGCTACCGACAACAAATGATGGATTTGAACAAAGCATTGCGTGAAAATGACCAGAATATCAAAAGAGACAACACAAGGTGATTTTGCTTAATGATAACGCACCATCGCACACAGCAAAACCGGTCAAGGAAACGATTGAGGCGTTTAGTTGAGAAATACTTTCGCATGCGGCTTACTCACCAGACTTGGCGCCATCCGATTACTACTTATTTGCATCGATGGGACATGCACTTGCTGAACAGTGCTCCAGTTCTTACGAAAATGTACGAAAAAGGCTTGATGATTGCTTTGCCTTAAAAAAGCAACAGTTCTTTTGGCGTGGCAAATAACCAGAGAGATGGAAAAATTGTGTAGCTAGCGATGGGTAATACTTTGAATAAGATATTTTTACAATTTTTATACAATAAAGGTGTATTTTCTATAAAGAAATTCCGGTTTCATATTTACAGACCTGGTATACTCTTAATTATACACTTGACTTCAACTTATTGCACAGGTTGATAAATAATCTTATACTATATAATAAAAAATTGCATAACTCAATTTGCCTTAAAAATGAACTTGAACGGTTATTGCATTTAACTTCTCCCTTGGTTTATTTTCCTTGCTACAGTCACGTTCATAACGACTTTTTCATGTATTACTATTAGATATTTTTTATTCCAAATTCAGTCCTGAAGTAGATATTTCGAAAATACTGTTCGTATTAATATCACCTAAAACCTTGTAACTTTGCTAAAAAATGCATCAGTAAACCTAACAGAGATGAGACAATCTATCGGAGAAGGTGGATATTGTTGAGAGTTTGACTTATTGGGATTCACTGAATATAAAGAGTCTGCTTTTCACATATTGTTTTAATTTCCACGTGTATCAAATAAAGGATGGACCTGCATAGCCTTCACTGCTTGAAAGTAGGTTGTGACCTTTCTACCCCTAGAAATATATGTATATATGCCCAAAACCGAATAATCGCAAAATTAGAAATAAATATCCCTAGATTACTCCAACAAGCAGCCATTCAGACAAGACAGTCGAAACGTTCTATGAAGATGTAACAGATCATCATAAGAGCGAATATGCACAGTTTAAGATCATCTTAGGGGATTTTAATACAAAAGTAGGTGGAGAGTATGTATGTGAAAAATTCCTTCGGTAGCAAATTACATTTATTTGTTCATAAATACTTGTGTGGTCATATGAGGTCTAGGAGCTTCTGTTGTTATCAATCTTGTTGTAAAAGGCAATCAGGGTTCAGGGCGGGAAAATACAGGAGTAAAGAAGAATTCACTTAATAAAACAATTGTTGTTTCGCGGACATAAAAAATCAAACAGCTTTAAAGTTGGCGTTGGTGCCATTTAACAAATGACAAGCGATGCGTGCGAAGTGACTAATAATAATTGTGAACTGGCCCTAGTACGACCATTTTCGAAGAGGGTGTAAAATTGTACATGTTTTCAACAATAGCCTTAGTATTATGGCTGTTCATGAGAAAACCGATGAGTTTGACCGATAACACCGCCGGGAAGTATAACTACCGATTCTGAGTACAATCAGACTGAAAGTTTTTGGCAGTAACAGTTTGAATAAAACAACCAGGAGATCAGGTTATAGGTGCGTTTGGCTTTGAAAGTAGAAATAAACGAGACAACGGACGGTAGAATTAACATAATCGAAGAGTCTGTATATAGAAAATACCATGTTTGCTACAAAAACATCAGCAAAATAACTCTGGCATGATCTTAGCAACAGCAGGAACGATATCGACTCCATACTCACTAATAGAAAATCCATCATAAAAGACTGCATAATTCTGAATCGTTTCGATACTGGAAGTGACCACCATGTTGTTAGATGTAGAATGTATTCAAATGTAAAATTAGAAAGATTGAAATTAACCAACAGCTGTGTCAAAAACATTAACTTGGACTATCTAAAATCTAATCAAAAAGTATTTCAACTAGAGCTTAAAAACAGTTTTGCTGTCATATAATTACAGATATGGCCAAAGGCATAGGTAAAACTGCCAATGGTAAAAAGGAGTCAAAAATTTGCTAACATAGAGCCTACAAACGCAGCATAAAGAATTAAAAAGAAAACAAAATAAAGCATAATGTATATAATGTAGAACTTTGAAAGACCATTTAAAGATGAATGGAAGATGTTAGAAGATAAAACTATGAAGCCACACTCCAGGCGATAGAGTAGAATAGGAGCTACAAATAAGTGAAACAGAGACTCTCAAATAACAGCTCTCAGATCTGAAACGGTGAGAGAAGTGATGATAGAGTAGAAATTCTTGAAGTAGTTAGGAAATTTTACCAAGAACTACGTCGAGATCAGCCTTACATGTGTGCTCTACAAGATCCTTACCAAAATAGGTACGAATCTCGTTACAGACCAATTCTATTCTTACCACATTCACACGGTGCTTAAAATGATATCTGAATGTAACGAATATAACCTGCTACTACGTTTTCCTTTCCATTTGCATACATACAGCTAATTCAAAATATCTTTGAAAGAGCCCTACAAAACAATAACTTATATCAAGAAAAAGAAACTTTTTGCAATCAACCGGTGTTAGACAAGGAGACACCATATCACCGAAGCTGTTTAGTTCAGCTTAGAGTATATGTTCCAAGAACTAAATTGGGAACAGTAGATTATTAAAGTGAATGGAGAATATCTTAACCACTTCAGATTTGCAGATGATACCGTGTTATTTACACACACTATCGAAGAGCTCCAAGAAAGAATGAAGAAGAATCTGGATTCTGAAAGTAGGGATGAAGGTCTTAGGATGAATCTTAGTAAAATGAAAGTAATGTTCAATGAACTAGTTATGCCAGCCAATATGTATATCGAGGGTACACTGATCAAAACCGTAATATTATACATGTATTTGGACGAGCTGATAACGATGGATGGAGATATATACATATACAAAGCTTCTAAAGAGACGTCTAAACAACATACTTAGATCGCAGATGCCCTTGTGTTAGAAACACAGGATTTTATATAAATGTGTTTGCCTGTGATGACGTATGCTAGTGAGATATTAAAGGCCTCGCATATACAGAGCCTTCAAACAACTTATATAAATAGTATGAGTTTCATGATGGTTTTGAGAATTTGTGGTCAAAGGCTAGGTGTATGGATAAGGAGTCAGGCTAAAGTTAGGTATGTTATAGGAACAGTGACACTAGAGGGGAAGTAGGCAGGACATCTTGGAAGGTGAGCAGATCATCTATGGTCAAGAGAATTAACCTTGTGGGAACCAAGAGTCAACATAAGACCAAGCCGTATATCCAATGACAGGTGGTATAGAGTACTTAGAAATTGTTTGGGAGTCACGTGAATGAGAAGAACGAACAACCTCGATAAATTCTCATATAGACCAATTTTCTCGATGTCAAGTATACAAGCGGCGAGAGGCAAGTGGCCAATCCTTTGGTACTAGATTATTTGTGTGAACTTAAAGTTACAAAAAGCAACTACGCTATCCGGAAGACCTAATACAATCAATCATAAAATATTTCATACAATAATTTGTTTCAAAATTATAGTGCATATTACTGATATGTGGACTCGGCAGATAAGCAATTTAATTAACTTGTAACATTTAGTTGAAGTAAAAAGTCTAAAGTGTACAATATTTAGATAGAGAATATTTCTTCATATGTAAATATACATTCACAATAAATGTAGTAATGTTAGAAATCAATATAAATTTACTTGCAATAGTTTCGCAACCCTGAGCTAATATTTTACAATTAGGTGTGTAAGGTTCTTTACTAACAATTACCTATTTTCATTAATATGCCTCAACGGTGCTGGTTATATAGAATGGCCTGTCATCGAAATGCCGGTAGGAGACAGACGCGTGTTTGTTTACATATACGTACGTTGCCAGTACGAATATTTCTAATTATTAGAAAAATATTATTTCTGCATATATAGAAATCAACGCTTATGTTGAAGTACGTATTTGAAGTGCACAAGTGGAACTCAGTGTCACTGATGACGAGTGGAACTCAGAAATGAATCTGGCCCATAGTTGCACTTCCGACATCTTTTTCTGCATCATAGATTGTTTTTTTCTAATAATTAAAAATATGTAAACAAACCCGCGGTTGTCTCCTACCGGCATTTCGATGTCAGGCCATTCTATAATTATTTATTTTATTACTCTTAGATAATGTTTCCAGTAAGCCAAAGTACATAAATACAAAGGAAATCCATATTTACCTAAAGTAAAGTTGATTTCGTAAGACCGTGCTTTCAAGAAACGAAAAATTTGCAAGGAAAATTATCAAAGTATAATTGCTCTTATGGGAAGTGGAAGTTGTTTTCTCATAAAAGTTCCAATTTCTTATCTATCTTAATAGGAGTAGTAACATACTTCACGAAATAATAAGAGGCATCTTTCTATTCGTTTTTAAACTAACGAGGATTTTAAAAACTATTTGTATAGTAAAGTACATATCGGACGTCGGAAATTGAATCAATATTAGCTCGATTTGATCGGGAAGTTGAAACTTGTGCTCGATATTTATTTTAACTTTTTTTTAATTACGCAAACTCTCATATAAATGTTTTTTTTTTTGGGAGAAAAATACATACGAAGCTTTTCAATATATTATCTATAATTCGTTGAAGGTTCTATTCAAAAATGGCAGGTTAAGTTCAATTATTGTTAATATATTTACGTCGATTTATTTCACAGGATATTGTTTCATCACAAGGAGGGCATTAGCAAGAAGATATTCCATAATCATAACAATTTTGGCCTAAAAAGGAATCTAAACTTACTATAAAAAACAACAGAAACTTATGCAAAACTAACTATATCTTCGATCTATCGATTCGATCTCGATAGGACCATAATATTGAATCGCTAGGATCGAAATGTTTAAAAGAATAGGCAAAGATAATGCGGCTGGAAACGCTGAATTGCTGTTGTAAGACTTTTTGAATGTCCCTCTTTCAACGAACGTAAATTGTTTAATGAAGTGAACGTGTATTTCTAACTCGTTGGGACAATAAATATGCTTTAGCATTATTTCTACCAAATAACTATTTCTTTAGATATACTGTGTCTGCTCCTGGCTAGTCATAATTTTCATTATTTTGTCTTGTATTATAAGAATGAACAACGCCGACCTGTGGATATAGATGCAAGTTCCATCTCACCAATAAATAAGAATACAGGTGAAAGTCAATAGCCCCTTTCCACTGGTCTACAAGTGTCTCTGACTCTCATAGAATAGATTAATTACTCTTTTTTGCATTACAAATGCCCTGGATGCCTCGGTATCTCTCCCCCAGAACAAAACTAGGTATCTCAATACTGAATATACGAGAGCGTAATATACCTTTAAGAGGTCCACAGTTTTCCTATAACTGCCCAAATGCGTAATAAGAGCTACCAAGTTCCTTACAAACATATTCAATCCGCTCAGCAAAGCATAGCCGTCCGTCCACACGCATACCCAACAATTTCGTTGATGAAGCCCTCCGCAGTAGAGTAGGGTTTAAATATAACGTAACATCCGGTGGATCTCTCCATTTGCGGAAGCATAGGTATGTTGTCTTTGATACATTGACTATAAGGCGAACACCTAATCCCACATTCCATTCAGTGGATGTACCACCATCCACCTTTACTCTTGTGCTTCGCCATGATAAAAAATAATCCAAACACCTGCTTACATTCCAACAAAAAAATGTGAACAAATACCAACTGTGTGGAGTCCGTTTGCGGTTTGACAAAAAAAAGATGGTCGGAAAAAGTGAGTACAACAGGTAGCCAACATGCCAACATGCCAACATGGTCCATAGGCGAATCATAACGTCTCTGAGCATATAGGAGTAGTCAACAAAAAAGAAACAGTTTCGATAACTGTTAAAAAATTAATTAATATACTACAAACACAAAATAAAATAAAACTATTTACATTTTTTTACATTTACGAGTTTCGTGTGAGAAGGTGGATGGGGACAATTATAAATTTTGCATAACAAGCTTGCAAAATATACTGTTCACACAACCATCCAAATATATGGGAGGGTCAATAATCTACAATGTAGCTAACAGACCAAGTTACGTGTGTTGGTAAGAACAAGAATAACAAAGTCAAAAATTCTTTCATGTTATACCTTTAGAAAGCAGCGACTTGGTAGTGTCAGAAAAACCAACCATACAAAGCAAAAGTTATTAGTTATGCACCAGGCAGGGTGTTAACAAAGCATTAACTCTGCATCAATATGTAAAAAATCCCAGACATTCAGACAACAAAAATGGGCCCACCCATTATTAAGTAGAAAACAAATACAACATACAATTTTAACTCAAAATAGACACTGCTACCATAGGTGTCTTACATTGTAAAAGGAAAGCATCGGGGGTCAAACCTTTAATATCAGACAGATATAGTGGCGAAAAATATGACATTCCCCAAGGAATTTTCATTTGTGTAAGTTGGATTCATACTCAAGTACTTGTGCATTTTCATAGTCCATCATGTGTGAACAATTGGACACATGACAGGCCAACGCACATGCATCAGGCCTAATTTTGAGTCACTCTTGTGAAGTGCAAGCCTTTTACTGAGTTTTTGTATACTACATTACTACGTTTAGATGCAGGAGCAAGATTCTTTAAAAACGAATACAAAGACCCAACATTTAACAGGTTATAATTTGCAATCCTGATATCAGCACTCAAAACCTTCGAATTGATATCTCTGATGTAGGGCAATTTACGGGTCATTGATTAAAGGGGCAACAGTAATATCCAACGTATGAGTATGGTCCGGATCGAGATCATCTCGCGGTAACACAACATTTAAGGAAAACACCATTCTGGAAATCAACAGCCGAGGATAGCCAATCAGCAATTTCCTAATTTGTGGTGGTTAAAGAAAGGCAGAAAAAAAAACGTTTCGTAATTACTTATTCCTTCATCTAGGGTCTGTAACCAGAACCATGAGTTTTTAACATATGTGTGCGTATACTTGTGTAAATATTATTTTGTTGTTTTTCGTATTAAAATTTATTTTTTTGTTTATATGAATATTACTTTCGATCAATCCTTGCTATTGTATAACCTGACACAGGAGCTGTTCTTTTATTGGCCTCCAATTAATCCTTGAAAGTATAGTAGTATAGGGCATAATAAACGTGATAGCTAGATCAAATTAGGGAAGCTACAATTAGACGGGAGTAGAGAGCTGTCAACTTCGCTGTTCATAGTAAACATCTTTAGAAACAGATTATTAGAGGTATGCCATAGGAGGATATGCGATATCTTAACTTTAGAGAATGGGTCCTGAAATGTTACAATCTGAAGAGTGGTGTTCAAGATACGAAGCACTTGAGGCCGAATCCAATAATAAGCTTACAATTGTA
Organism: Sperchopsis tessellata; assembly: GCA_033557685.1. NCBI lineage: Eukaryota > Metazoa > Arthropoda > Insecta > Coleoptera > Hydrophilidae > Sperchopsis > Sperchopsis tessellata. The sequence goes on from JAWQRN010000573.1 coordinate 21,267, forward strand.
TATATTATGACTTAGGAAACACACATATTTTATATTTTTTGAGATATACTTTTACTTATCATACAAACTTGATGAATTCAACTATAAAATAGTATCTATTTTTCCAGGAATATGATCTGAACAAAGGAATACTTTGCTATGTGTTGCTAGCGGTTGTTCTGTACTTCCGCCTAGTAAATTACACGTGGACGTTCATTGAAGGTATGTACATTATTATATTTATCAATTCTTTGTGGTTATGGGTGAAACGGTTGGCGCTTGTCAGATGTAGTGAAGCGCGAAAACAGACCTCTCTGTTACACATTCTGGTAATGTAGTTTTTAATACTACAAATCAAATCAAATGATATCAAATCAAAAACAATGACTTGACCTCATTGAGTTTAAAGAAATATATACGCATCATTTACACATATCAATTCGAAAAATACCTCCTATTTCACATATAAAATGACGCCCTATTAAATTTAGTACATATTATAGGTTAAATGCATGTAACACAAACCGACTAATATTGGTACTCTGGTTTTTCAGGTGTATACCTCTCAATACGTATAGTAAACCCACTGAAAGCAAAAACCATTAGGTTCAAAGTTTTAGTGGTCAATGGATGGAGTAAGTTACAACTTCTGAAATATGCGAAATTACCATATCAAGTGATTGTTTATGACGTCCTTACAACTGTGTACCTCCTCATACCACTTCCTCTCCCTCTCCTGTCATCAACCACATTCATCCACATTCGAACACTTTTCTACAGTATCAATCTTTAGCTCTAGGCAAATATAATTATCATCGAAAACATCACATTGTTCATTAAAAAAAAAACGAGAATTGACAGACATATTATGTGCACATACAAATGCGGCATTATAAGTAGGAAGTAATTGTAATTTACACGTATTATTAATATATATATTATATATCTGTGTAAATATTTCCTTAGTTTGTTTTTCGTTTATGTATATTTCTGTGTTTTTCTGTGGCATATAGCATATGTTGCTGTCTATGTTGACTTTGTTCTTGTGTAGTGTCGTTTATTTATGTGTTTGATGTTGAGGTGTTTGTAGGTATCTTGTTTTATCCTGTCTAGTATTGGTTGTAGTATTCTATTGTTTTTGATAATTAAACGGTCTGGTCTGAAATTTTTGTTCTGTAAATGTACCAGTTCTGAATATATTTCTGTGAATATACGATATAGATCGGGTCTGTATCCAACAGTGATTGTGTCTGCTTGTGTAACTGTGTAGTAACAACGCATGAGATTTTTGTTTATTTCGTTACACCATTGCATACCTTGTCTTTGTTTTCCTGCTTTAGTGGTTACCGGTTGAGTCGAAAAAACATCTCTAGCAGGTTGATTATTATTGATATGAGGTAAACCAAATTGTTGTTGTTCGGCTCTACTTTGTTTGGATATCCCAGTGTTCACCCGCCTGTTCAGCGACACACCACTAGCGGCTTGCGTGCTGCGTCATCCAACGCCAGCTCCATATTATTATTATTATTATTATTACTTTTATTATTATGATGATTATTATGGTTATTATTATCTGTTTAGGGTAATAATATTAATATGATTTAATTTTAGCACTTATATTTTCTTACGAAAGAATGAATTTTCCTCAAAAATATAAGAAATTCAAAGTTGATATGGCTGGAAGTGAAGGGGTTGAAAAAAAAATATTCACTTCAGATCCAGGGTTATCTGGGTAGCTTATTTTAAAATGAAGGCACTTTATAGAATAATAAAGAGTTGTTAATGTATTAATTATGGGAAATGTGAATTACAATACACTTCCGTGTCATCAGTATTACGATAGGCGATGAAACCTCTCTAATCGGTCAATGATAGATATGTTGATAGGTCATGTCCCTCTTCGCCCACTTATATACATCAGAGAATGTTCAAAGAGATCATTGTCCAGAACATCTTAAATGGAGGACCAAAAGTGAACATTTTCATTACTTTTTTAAACTATAAAATAGAGTATGAGTTTTAATAGTGAGGCGATATTTTCATATACGAGTAGCATTTTATTTTATTGTTTAAAAATGTAAATTACTATGGTTAGATGGAAGCATAGACGATTCCATTTCAATATCCACATGAATTATGTGTGTTACTCTTAGTTTATATTTTGAATTATATATTATTCTTGTTAATAAATACATAATTATATTATATTATGCATAAATGGTTCATCCATATATCCATATATCCATCTTCGCATAAATATAAGAAACACCTAACCACTTCCTCACCTTCCTCCAACAAATCAAACAAATTATTTTGTTTAAAGGTACCACTCACAATAAAATATTTATGCAACAGTGTTTAAATAAAGTCACTCACTTAAACTGGAGTTGGCAAATTAAATTTCATCTGTTGGAACGAGCAAGTGTGTCTATCAGGCAAGTTAAGGACTGAATTCCAGACACTGGGTGTGCTTAAATCTAGCATATTTCAGTTAAATTTGAATTTAATTAATTTATTATTGGAAAAGAGGAGAGTACTGAATAATTTATAATGTTTTTCAGGCGTAGCAGTAATATTTGTGCTGTGCTGGGGGATTGGGATATATATGGTCATGTCTCCGGATCAACAGGTGAGTCAATTAACCTCCACTTCTCTATACATCTACTACTGCATTACTTTTTCAGTAATTCATGAACGTACTTTTTTCACAATCATTTATCTATTGAATATGTACGAATCTAGAATTTGATTGAGCTGTAAGATAGAAATATGACCCTACATTTCTACATTGAGCGTGGACTACTTCACTTTGAAAATAAAAATTAAACTCCAATACAAATGAGACTTGGTAAAGTAGTAGATTTTCTGTGTTGAAAATTCAAATACAACGTAGTTTTTGGCGTTATTTCAACTTGAGTTGAGTTAATCATGCACATAATATCATAGCGCACATTCACATTAGAGAAATAGTGGAATGGTTTTTAGAGAATCAAGCGGTAAACCTCGAACGGCATACAATCCAGAAAACAAAGAACGGCTGAGAGAAACAATTCCTCAAAACCCAAAACCTATTCGTCAGCATTCAATAATATTATTTCTACTACACGAAAAAAGCTACATAAATCGAAGTTTCCTCCCAATCATACTGCTATTGTATAGGTGTCCCAAATTCATGTATCTACATCTTAAGAGATAGAGGATAAGTTTGAATTCGGTAATTTTGCAAATTCTAATAGGCAATATTAATAAACTAGCAAATGTGATCCGCATTCAATTGTTTTTTTTTTTTAAATTCAAGAGTTCGAAATTTTATGCTTATTTTGCTGTTCATTTCATCTCTATATTTACTTCCAGGGTTAGTAAATGAACCAAATAAATTACGATCTAACATTTTAAAATAATAATAAATTTAATAATAAAAAATATTCATGGAGATATACCTGTCTGGCCATTGTTGGATTACTAATTGAAATGTAACAAAATCTCTTCATTATTTTTAAAACATATTTTGACTATTTATATAGCTACTTCAGCGTCAACACACATAAAAATGAATCTATATAACTATAAAATGATATTTGTGGTGTTTGGAGTCTAATATCAAAATTTTGATTATGTGTGATATATTATTCAAATCATAATAAAAAATTATACAAAATAACACGAAAACAAATGGTAGGGCCTTTTTTCAAATGAACTTAATAATGTTCCATAAAAGACGAAACTTTTTTTTGTAATTGTTGAATGATATATTTTATATATAATTGTATTTTTATTGTTGTATAGCATGGTATAAGGACATGAGCATGGTGGTCCCATTTTTCTTTAAATGGATATGTTATTAAGCAAAACTGTCACTAGTAGGCTAACAAAAATCCTTGTGAAATCCAAGAAAGACCTTTACACTTTCCAAAAGTTACTGCTTGGAGTGAAGTTTCAAAATATATGTTTACTACATTTTTTGTTATAAACTAAGTAGTTTGTATTAACAGCTTCTTCACAAGTGTTAATTATTCAACCACAGATGATATCTGCTTGTCTTGTGGAACCTCTTCTTATTATTATTAATCTTATGTTCAGCCACTAGCATGTTGTTCTTGTTTATTTTCCATGATGGTGTTGTTCATGTGACGTTGACTGTCAGCTGTCTCTGTGGAACCTCTAGAGGTCTAAAGATCAGTATCTCTGATTATTTTCTGACACTGTCACCTTGCATGGGAGAAAACATCACAACTTCTTCTTATAACACAAATCCTTTCAAAAGATATTGGTCCTCTGGAAATTGGTTCTCCTAGTGGTCCCATATTATATTCTGGGCTAGGTTCCCCTCTTATGCAATTTGATCGCTTTCCTCTAATAGGTCCAATATCACATCTAAGTCCAAAATTTTTCAAAATTTGATTATACATTACCATATAGGAAAATATTGTAAAAAAATACGGTGGTACGCTTGATAATTTATAAAAACAAATTTATATAACGAGAAGACAGTACATACGTACAGCAATAAATTAAAAAATAAACAAACTAGAAATTTGTTTAAAAAAACTCAACATTTAAATATAAACATGAATGAATAAAAAAATTCTGGAATTAAATAAAAACAATTATATAAATATAAAAATAATGAATACAAATTAAACAAATAAACAACTACAAGAACAAGCAAACAATTGAAAATTGAGAATCGCAGATCTACGAGATCGACGAGATCGACTTCGAAGCAGCGGACGCCGTTTATCTGAGGTAGAGTTGCCGGTGACTGTTCGTTTGCAGCGGCGAATGTACAGTGCAATTAAGTGATTCTTAGCCAATCATTTTAATAACCACTCGTTCGTAGTAGAAGAACTACCAATTAGGTAGGAGGCAAAAAGTAGATCATTTAAAGTGGGGGCTGATTTCGTACTTTTAGATAAATTAAATGATGAGAAACCTACCTTCAACAAGTAATAAGTCAGGCTACATAGATTTAATAAGTAATAAGGAATCCACTGTACATGTTAGTGTGATTCATCAAAATGTGCAATCTATTTGAAATTGCATTGACCCACTTAAAATCTTGCTAAATCAAAATCCAGATTGTTATTTTTATGTTTAACTGAACATTGGAAGTCAATTGATAAATTGAAATCAAACGTACTTAATAAAGACAAACTGATGGCAAGTTTCTGCAGAACCAATGGTTCGTACGGTGGATCAGCTATATATTGTATATCTGATATACAGGAAAAGGTAAGAACGGATCTCATGAATTGTTCCCAGTGCTTCGTATTTGAGTGCAGCATTTTGTGTAGGTACGTTTGCCTTTGTTATTTTATCAATTTACCGCTAGCCTAATTATAGCGTGAATGAATTTTTATATCAATTGCAAAACGTGGTCACAATATTGTTTAATGGTTTGTTTGGCTGGTGATTTTAATATTAATATAAAATGTAACGATCAAAATACTTATAATTTTTTCTCATTGCTGGCTTCATATGGGCTGCATCCGTCAGTTACCGAGTTTACTCGAATTGCCAAAATATCAAATAGTTGTATTGAGAACATCTTTACAAACTGCTAAAGCTATAAATATTTTGTCTTTGATAGCAATATTTCTGACCATACTTCTCAAAAACTTACATTCATTCAATGAAATTATCAAGAAAGGTAGTTACTAGCTGAAAAGAATTTATTACAATGAAAACAAATTTAATTTTAAATTATTATTAGCTCAACAAGATTGGCAAAACATATATGTCTGCTTTGACTGGGAGGTGAATGAACAACGAAATAATTTTATTTCAACATTTAAATTAGTTTTCAACGAGTGTTTCCATTTGAGAAAAGTTAACTGTAACGTAAGTAAAACTAATTATTATTACTCTTGTCGGGAGGTGACTGAGTGTAAGAATCAACTCGATGTGTTGTTATTGCTCAGTATATTTGATAACCACGCATGCATGTATGCACAAGAGCAAAAGTGAGAAACAACAAGTCAATAAATATGACATAGATAAAACTAAACTGTCCAGAAATACAGGAAAAATTTGCACGTGAAATTATGGCAAAGCTGGCAGAGCCTGACGACTGCTCACCAGCAAGACTATGGAACAATATCAAAACAAAAATATCAGAAGTATCGGCAATAGGGAAAAAGAAGACAACAAGAGTAAGCGGTTTTGACGAAGAATGTAAACAGGCTATTGAGGAAAGAAATATCGCACATACAATATATATAAAGTGGAGAACTAGAAAAAAAAGAGACGCTTTTGAGGAAACGAGGAAGGGAGCGAACAAGAAGTGTAGACGGAAGAAAAGAATCCACAAAAATGAAATAATAGAAACGATGGAGAGAGACCTCAAAGGAAACAATGTAAGAGGAGCGTTACTTTTCCTTAAAAGGACTAAAATTCACATATCTGGGTGTGAAACTGTGCGTGGACGTGACAGAAGACAAAGAAATAGAAAGAATAATAGTACAAGAAAATAAAACGTACTTTGCGCTCTCCCACATATTCCGGCCAAGAAACACCCATACAAATACAAAACTTAGAATATATAAGACACTCGTTAGACCTATAGCGAGCTGTGGTAGGCAAGTATGGATCCTAACTGAGAAAATGATAAGTAAGCTAAATATATTTTAGAGGAAAATTATAAAAAGATCTTAGGACCAGTACATGAAAATGAAATCTGGAGGGTGAGAATTAACCACGAACTGCATCAGTGGTATAAATCAGCAGTCCTCACGTATTTTATTAAGGTGCAAAGACTACAGTGGGCCGTACATGTTGTCAGAATGAAAGACAATACACTACCAAAATTAGAGCTGAACCGAAGAATGTATGGCAAAAGACCCGTCTAGAAACCGCGAAAACGATGAGAAGACTCTGTGAAGACCGATGCAACGAACATCCTGGAAGTACGTATTTGGAGAAGACCATCTGCGCATAGAAACGAATGGAGGCAAAAGTTACAGGAAGCGAAGGCTCAATTTGGGCTGTAGTGCTATATGTTGATGAAATAACACTTGTCTCGTTTTAAATTAGTATGCAAGTGCTTCA
>JAWQRN010000574.1:0-28254 GCA_033557685.1 Sperchopsis tessellata
ATTGGCTGAGGGGATTTAATCCTTAGTTGAAACGTAATGTGTTAAGAGAATCTACTTGTCAAATGTTCCTACATGTTTTGTGATAATACATCACCACTTTAGGGAATCTGTTACAATTGTAAAACATATTAAAATTAGATGTGCATTATTATTTTTTTCATTTAAATTACTTATAACCGGTATATTCCGCCAGAGGGTACTAGAAATCATCACGTAAAGTACAGAATACACATCACAAAACGAACACAGTAGATGTACCAATTAAGGTTGGAACAATTCTATTTTAAGGCACCTAATGTATTCGAGTCAAAGGGATGTATATCACGTACAGTTAAGAAGCAACATGTCTAACGAAACCTTTTAGATGGTGACAAGGTCTATCGACACCTGTTAGATGGTGACAAAGTCATTAAATGCAGCTAGAGAGCATGTCATATCTGTATCGAAATTGCTCCTTAACATCGCGAACAGATTTCTTCCCGAGGATGTCTAGTTTATATATTTAAACATCTTGTAGAATATGACATAAAAGAAATAAACGATTTTTTTTTTAATTTCTTTAAATTACAATTTAGGCTTAGGATGCCTTACAGTATATTAAAAATTATCAAAGGAGATATGTATGAATGTTAAAAATTAGAAAGGAAATATTACAAATAATTTGAAAAACCACAAAAATTTGCAGAAACAAAGGTCACTGTGGATTAGATTATTTAAATAGAGCTTGGTAATAACTAGTGTATGGGCACACTATCTATATAACTTATTATTGTTAAGTGAAAGGTTCACGATAGGAGTTTTGCAATTTAGTAAATATGCATAGGGTGATAGGGCGTTGCAGTCTGATTTAGCATCTAAGTAAGAACTAAAATGTCTGTATATATGAAACGATTGCATTTTTGTCCATCTTGGACTTGGACGTTATCAAAATCCATTATGTGTGAGCTGTTAAATACGTGGCAAATTAAAGTATATTATATACATCTGGGCGATATTTAGAATTACTCTCATGGCCGGCTAAACGTTTATTTAGTTTTTGTTGTGTATAACCTATAAAGTACTTACTACAACCCTTACAATCAACTTTGTATACCACATTACTTCTTTTTATGTTAGGGGTAGAGCCTTTTAAGGTAATGTGCAAAGAACTAACTTTAAGAAGGTTATAGTTAGTACCATAGAAAAGGTTTGAAATTTTTTATTTATTTTTTTTAATATAAATTGCGATATCTGTTGGTAGGATTATTCCGGTTACCCGAATGTTGAGGCAGTTGTTGTTGCATCAGCATGGGTAACATACCTCTGATTTCAACAGAACGAAAAACAATTTTGATAAAAAAGAAGGTTGTATTCATTTATCAACAAAATTTTAAATAAGCTTTTATGTTTTTATCAATAAAATAATGGTAAGCAGTTCTATACATATGGTTTTGTTTAAACGGATGGCACGATTTTTATTTAATAACACCTAAATGTTACTAAGGGCTTCTCATACCAATATATCATGCTTGAGTTATCAGAGCGACGAACCACTATGGTATTAAGAAGGGGACCGAGTAATTGTTTTCATTTCAACAGTAAACTCTAAATCTTCATCATATGTTTCCTCAGTATGGTCCCTCATAAAGGCACAAATAATGTCATCGACATAAGAATAAAGACATAGATGTAATGAAATTTAATATACTATCCATCACAATTTATGCTAAGATAAATTTGAACCAATATGTGTGCCAAATATGTTTAGTAGAATTTACCTTTATGAGAAATAATTTGAGTTTAAAATTAAGAGTAGCGTTTCAATAATCGCTAATAAGTGTGGTTTCATTAGAGGCCCATAATTTCTCGATTGATCGGACAATTATTGAAATAGAAATATTTGTGAACATTGGAATTACATCAAAGGAAAAAATGACATAACTTTCAGATATTGTTAAATCATGAGCAAATTTTGCAAAGGTAAAGGAATTTTTAATGCGGTAGGGTAATTGATTAATGAAATAAATGGACAGAATGTTGGTAAGAAAACTATACAAAAATGGACAGCTGTCTGTTTGGTGATTGTGGTGAAGTAATTATAGTTATTAAATGGATATCATTGTGAGGAAACAGATGTGTAAGAAACAAGTTTAGAAAACATAGTATTATCTATGTAGCTTAATGACTTGAACTTCCAAACAAAACTATTATTGGCGCTTTCAAAATCGACAGTGGAATTTCCGTTAAAGCTTCTGTAGACACCAGGTTCACTAACGAGGTTTAGGGACTTTGCGCTTTACACCTCTATGCCTAGGGACACGATTATATTTATTTGTCAGACTGACAGATACTAACATCATGGCGATCTCTAAGATATCGTTTACATCAGCTCATAAGTTCTGAATAAGGTTAGTTTAAAGGTAGATCCTTATTTTAGTAATTAGTTATAATATTTACTTGACGTGCAAACTACGCGCAACGTATAAAATAAACCTTGAACATCACTAAACAATCTGCCCATATTTATGTTTGACAAAGACTGTTGGTCATAATGTTAGTAGGCCTTGAAAACCTACAAGAAACCCAGCAGAGGACAAGTCTTTGAACCAGTTAGAAAAATCAAGCATTAACGAGTCCATGCTGGAAAGCGAGGACGGTCTAAGTAAAATATTAGAAATGAATTGCTTTGGTAAGAATCGATTTTTTTTTATTTTGAAATACTTACTATAAAAATAAGTGTCCTTTAAGTGATGATTACATGGAAGAATAAAAGAGAATGCAGGACCCTCTTATCTAATATTCAGAACCAACAAGCCCAACAGGACGCATCAGAAATCCTACAATGTCTCTGTATTTCAAATTAAATCTAAGAAGAATTGTGTACCAAACAATAATCAATGAGTAACTTTAACTGGGATCTTAAAATATGACAGTTAGACCCCTTAATTAACTTTCAAACATGCTGCTTAAATCTTAATTGAGAATCAAAACAAACACATTGATTCTTACAAAATGGGACACCGTAAATTTTTGGTGCATGTTTTTTTTTAATTTTGTATCTAATATATTGTTTATATCTCATTTTATTATTATTTACTTTTTCGGATTTAGAATATATTTTAGTATCATTAAGTAGGTTTTTAGTTTTATTTGTACCCTGTGCTATTCATAATCGAAGGTTGATCTATGTATATTACTGTCTTTCTTGATGTTTCTTTAAATATTGTATAGTTTGTTTTATAAGTTGGGTGATTGGAATATCGTAGTTACTTGCTGTTTATTCCTAGTATTATTTTACATTTTTTTATGGCATTAACAATTACATTATTTATCGCCTGGGGTTTCTTACCATAAGTATGATCTAAATTTTCGGCCGAAACATATATTGAATTATCTGGCAAGTCAATTTCGGAAATATTTGTTACCCAATTTTAATTTGTTTCCATTTCTTTGTGGTTCTGTATCGATTTCTTTAAACTTTTGGATATTTAGCTTATTAGCTATAGTTGTATTAAATTATTTGGAAGTCATTTGAATGACAGAAATTCACAAGAAAAACATGACTGCTGACAGGAACTATAGAAGGCCACCATTTAATAGTACATAAATAATGAATGATTCTGATCATGATGATTATGATGGTTAGTATCTTGTCTTCAAAAAACTACTTAGCAAGAGCAGTAAAATGTATTACAAAAATTAGCTACAAACATTTAGGAGGTTTTGGCAACGCTTCGATTCGATGTTACACATTTTCAAAAGAGTGTCACGTCAACTACTCATAATTGCTTCTGTTACTAAGGGTAATCGTGTTTTATTTTAGGACAATTATATACACTGAGTTTATTTTAAGACTGAAATTTACAAGGGTTGTATTTCAGTCCATATTAAATTAACATAGCGAATTAATACAAGGGTTTAAATTTAGGCTATTAGCTTCTGCATAACGATCTCAACTAATTAAATAGCAGAAAAATTATAAAAATAATATTGATTTGTCTTCGTTTCTTCTTCTTTTTCAATTATTCTAAATTCTTCGTTTGCTCTTCTATTGCTATTAGTATTCAATAACGTCTTCTTATATATATATAAATTTCCTATATGTATCATGTTATAGATCTACAGAAATGAAACACGTATTTAAAAATACATGTACAAGCTGAAATTTCTGTGGACATATTGTTTGGTTATTAAGATCTTATCAGCACTCCTCTGTTAGTAATTAGTTATCAAATTTCCACTGATGATGTTGATTCATGCTTCTGAAACGGGTGGTATAGGGGCATTTTTATAAGTATTTCTAAAGTTAGCTGGTCATCGAGCTGAGATCAATGGTTTCATTTTATCTTGTAAAAATGAAGCAATACGTACATTACCATACTATAGGAATGTTATTGGCATGGATGTACAGGACGTTTCTTGTAGGCCATGTAAATATCATATCATAGGCACAATTACACATTTTGTCTGCATGCCCTGCATATTCGTGTACTATATAATTCGCCATAAATTCCCCCCATAGACCCCCCCCCCCTCCTTTCACAGCGGAATCGACCAAATGCAACTCATCCTGTACGTCTCAGCAGAAATCGAGGTAGTTGCTGTAAATGTGTCTGCTTATATATGGATATACCCGTTTCAGACAAAAAGCTCCTAGAGTGTTAAAATGACGCGAACCCTTTTTTAATCACCTAGTAGATATTAGGTAGACATTAGGTCTGTCAGAAAATAAGGTCTAAAATACAAACCCCCACCATAAAATTACTTTATATGTGTATGTATGAGAAGTTTCCAAATGGTGGATTGATTATGAACATTCGTCCATTATACTAATATGCTTATTTATAAGTTAGTAAATATTATAACGATGAGGATATTACTTCTGCAATGGTATAAAGGACATCCATACATTATTTTAATTATACTTTCTGTATCTTCACCGTCAACACTGACGTTCCATTACTATAATATTTGTAGATTTAATAATGTTTTGTTTGGTGAGTTTTCATTATATAAGTACAAACAACTGATGATATAGTTTATGGTACAAAATAAAGACATATGTGAATAAGCTAAGTGATAATAACTATCGATTAATTTATTTAAAGGTATCATAATATATAATATATTTTCCTATAATCTGGTACTAATACTACCATTGAAATTTAAATACCGAGCTCTATAAATAAATCTAGTAAAATTAAAACCTATGATCCATCCCAAACCGAACCGAAAAACTAATTGCAATTGAGTAATAATGAAAGTAAAACTAATACAGACAATAATTACAATACTAATTTCGGTCTGCATATGAAAACAGAGGCAGTGGACACTGAAAAATGCAGAACAACCTGAAAAATAACACGCATTCTCGCCGGTCGCAAAACAAGAAAAACGAGTGCACTAAAAAAACAAAACAACACCAACACATACGTCATACCCATACACATGGAAAGCTCGCATGTATATGTTTGTTCAGAGTTTTTAAAAACGCGCATTCCAAAACAATAATACTCAATCAATGATAGCAATGAGCCAATAACCAAATGGGACGTTACATCGGGAGAAGGGGGAATGTGACAACCCTGTTTACAAATGTAGCGATTGATTCTTCCAATGTTGTTTGAGCTGTACTGATATGTCCACGCTCTCATCTAGTGCCCCATGGGAGTGAATAAGTGACAGTTGAGAAGTCTAACTTACCGACGGATAAGAGCTACTACCAACATATAAAAAACAACAGCGTATGTTCTTTCGCATATGCGTAGATGTCCTGCCAATTTTGGTATGTATAAAGCACGTTATCGTGTGACTGTGTATTCCCCCTCCTTTGATGTGTTCTGCATGTATTATATTAGGAACTGTATATCATGTTCCACGCTAAATTTGTTTTGAATTATGCTTGCGCCTTTACAAAATGCATTGTCTCTTTAGACACAAATGTTTGTATTAAAATGTATTATTTCATTGATGATTCATTTTGTAGATTTCCTGCGTAAAGTTATAAGTTGATATAATTACAAGTCTAAACGAAAGATTGCTTTTTTTATTAAGAACATATTTTCTAGGCACATAGCTATTTTAAAATACAGCTACACCTAATACAAAGTGTACTGCCATTGATATTGAAATACAAATATATTATTAAATAATTATAAATTTATAAATTAGTTACTGAACTAATATACTGCATCCAAAAGTTCTAAAACTATATCTTCGTTTATTTATATTTATACTCATAAAAAATATTTAAATTTTGCCTTTATAAAAATAAAAGTAATAGTAACGCCAACTATGTAACCATTTTGATGCTCTATGTAGTACTGGTTAAGTGTTTGTGGTAGGCCATTTAGAATTTTAATTTTCATATTTCTTGCTTTATAGTAAGCTGCTATAATAACAATGCAAATAAATTTGATATAGAAAGAATCAACGACTACATTAAATGAAATAACCATTCATAGTTTTATAAATGTTCTTACCATTAACTTAAATATTCACTTCGCTGAGTACAATCGAATAGTACTAACAAAAAGTAGAACCAGGGAAATACACACTTAAATTTTTTTATGTTATTTTGGAGAATATTATAACCATCAGTAATATTAGTTGTTTCATATGTTTCAGTGGGTTGTAGAAATTTAAAGAAATTGCTACTTGTAGAGATGGACTATTTTCAAAAGATGTATTCCCTCAATTTTTTAATTTTTGTTGGTTACCCCTGTAAATTTAAATTAAACCTTATATTATTGAAATGAAAGCAGTTGCTCGTTTGCTCATGCTTACAATGAGTCATTTCAAAATAAAAATTGGATATGTATAAATTATGACGAATTCGCAGCCTAGGCTATATGTGAGATCCAGTTTCATGTAAGAATAGAAATTATAACTTAATAAGTTAGCAAGAAAAAAGTAATTTATTTATAAGGTCATTTTGTAACAATGCATGTCATCATATTGACAGACAGATAACATGCAGTGTATGCTCAAGTAATCTATCATAATAAATAAAACAAAACCTATCAAATATCAGATGAGGTGATTTGCTATTATATTAGGCGATCAATTCGAGTATTAAATACATTTTAAAAAGGCTATTGTTTTCAATATAAATGTTTAATAAATATCGAAATTCTAAAGCGACTCTTGGTTGATTTAAAATTTGAGTACACACTCCTGTACCCGATAATGTTTATATAGTACCTCGTTTCCACCATTCAGGTCATTATCAAGCTTGTTATGTACTCTAGGAAATGCGAATACAGCCAGTGTTATAATTTAAATATGTGAAAAGACAACATCCAGTTTTGTCACAACAGAACAAATTTCGTTTTTAGTAATACAGTAGTTTATTGGTTAAGCTAGATAGTATATTAGAATATATATATATATCTATATATATATATATATATATATATATATATATATATATGTATATATATATATATATATATATATACATTGTATAATATAATTGTAATATATATTAGATGTATGTGAATTTAAATACTCATGAAAATCTACTCTGTTTAGTACACTGTGAGAGTTCTAAACAAGCTATTTGCTTACAGGAATATTAGACATGATATATTTTTCCAATATTTGTTCATTTGTTCGACATCGAATCATTGTTTAGAGATCCAGTTCTCATCTGCAATAGTGGTTGTTATCTAATAAAGAATAAAAAGATTTATGAATAATTTGAAGCCCTTGCAACATTGCCTGAGAGCATTTAAAAATCTTAAATATCTACCGGTACCAACAATTTATATGTATTTCATTTGATTTTCAATTTAAAGGACATTTCGAGGATAATATTTTTGGTTTCCAAATATGATACCTGAATAGAAACAATTTAGTTTTTCCAAATTACAAGTTACAAGGGGGTCCGTCTTCTACTAGCATTCAATTTTTCAATATTCTACCAAATTTACGAAATGATGAATATTGCATTGTTGTTTCAATTTATTCTTTCTTTTTAGTATTCTGAATTTAACTTTATTTGTTTATAATATATTTAGCTCTTTGTCACTTATATTGAAAAAACATTTAATAGTAAATATAGTACATCTAATCTGTTGAAAATAAGTATATTGCTTTACTTAAGTGAACTAAGATAGTACTCAAATATTCAATTCGGAGATATATCAACATAACCGTTGTATTACGTTTCAAAGACAACTTCAATTTTAAAAATGACTTAAGAAAGTTTTAGTTTGATATTCATTCCATCGAATAATTCTTCCAGCACATTTTTAGTTAACCCAGATATCATTTCGAAAATATGTAGTAGTACTGTTTTGCCAATACTTTGTTTTAGCTAACTTTATTTTCAGTAGTTTTTCAACAAATATTTTACCTCCTATTTACGTTAAATCAGGAGATAATGTAATTTTCAAATGCATTTAAGAATGTATAGAAAATGCATCCAGCTTCTTTTGTGTTCATTTACAAGAACACGATGTTTATATATTGTTCATTTGGTTTTATTGTCAATTATCATGTGATATATTACTATTGTCTCTGAGTAGAAGTTTTGCAGAAGTTGCTCCGTCCACTGTATCAAAGCGAGTGATGTTATTTCAATGATTTCACAATAATAACGAGGTTATTTTGTAGACATCATACCTGCAATTGATTATAATATCTTAGATAAGAGTTTGAATGAAAAAATTTCAAGCTATCCAGAAAAAAGGTTTAAGAAATATCTATAACTATATCTAGATAGAAAGATTAAAATATCTACCAAAATTAAACATACAAGTTTTGGAAACTTGCTAGTTTGTTCGTTAAATGCTAAATCACAAAAATTAAAACGTTATGTGAGATTGAAATGTAATGTGCCAATTTGAGAAAACACGAAAATAATAATAATAATTTCTCTTCGATTTTGTGATCGATACCGTAATTATAATCACTTTTACAGATAAACGGTAATTCCATCAGACTTAAGTCACCAAAGTTTGGGCAAAGACCTTGGATTTCGATGATGACTAGCATAAAAAATGTTGCATCTCTCAAATAGAGATCCTATTCAAGGTAGTAGTGGCGCAAATCAGGGAAGGATGTATTTAGAGTGAACAGATCGGCTACCCACACTGAGTTATTGCTTGCCTATAAAGTAGCCTAGTCAAACAAAAGAGGCTACAAGGCCAAAATGTATATAGTAAGTTGCGATGTCTCACAACACAACACAATGCTTCTTGGAGTATACCGATAATATCATCCTCTTATTTTAGTCAACTTAATGAGGATCGCGAATATTCCCTGTCCTCTGTTTGAAGATCTATCCGAAATGGTTTGTATCTTGAATTTTAAACTTCCACGCGATGTAACTTTGCTGAAGATCAGTGTTGAGGTTTACGCACCTGCATTCAGACCAAAAACAGATTCAAGCTTGAAAAACTTCTTCAATTAACTTAGAAGGATAACGGGAAAAATAACATTGGCAAGGCAGATCGTGTCACAGGTTCAGTATGTGATTAATTACCTAACAGTGGGAAAAAGGTGCGATGAATGTTTGCGACTTTCCATGATCACTAAAGGCCAAACATCAATCACTGAATAAGCTAGCACTGAAAGTCTTGAAGCAGTTCAGCTTGGACAAACTCTTTGTGTTGGTATGCGCCAAAATGACATTAAATTACAAAATAAAATCGATTCCAGGAAATTACATTTTTCACTAAAAACTCAGCTACTTTTAGCAAACAAAAGAAGCATTGAAAAGCATTTATGAGGCGATAGTACCAACATAAGAATACTCTCAAGCCATGGTGCAATTTAAAACATTTTGTAAATGATGTGGTCTAAAATAAGGTAAATATCATCCAGTCATCATAATTGAAGTTCAATTTGCTTGGATATGAAAAATAACTTTATCGCACAGGTCCAGATACAATTTCCAGCTTTTAGTATAAAAGGTCTCCTTCGACACATCTGGCCAGTGTATTTACACATTTACACAATACGTGTTTGGGTGACGAATGGATGCACAGCCTTGATTTTCAAAAAGGAAGAAACTTCTGGCCTAAAGAATAATAGACCAATTACTTGCCTCAACACCTGCTTTAAGCTATTTACGAGCATCCTACAAGTATTTATAAGCAATACGTATATAAAAGGGTATGCCGGGTTGTAAAAACAACTTATTAATAGACCTATGTCTCCGGAAAATGTTTGACAATACTCCACATAGTATAGTGCGGTGGATTTTGGACTGCCTTGGTGTACATGGAACAATTGTTAAATGCGCATAAATACTGATGTCAGCCTGTACAACGCGATCTGTTAATGCGTACGGAAGTCGAGTCATTGACACAGTGTACTACAGTCGTGGAAGACTCCTATGCCCCCTCATGTTCCGTATATTATTTTTACAATTATCTATCGCTCTGCACTGAACACGTTACATTCATCATTGGTCTTACGTTCATCATATTTACTTATCACAACATTGTGAAGGACGCTGATTCTTGGAACTGTAGCTTCATGAGCGAGCAGTCATGACTTTAGCACTTTGTGTCATAAATAACAATGAACCACTGATTTGGTTGAAACATTTTCTTTTGACGACCAGCGTGGAGACATTTGTTTATGTAGTATCTAGAAGAGAAACATATTTCCTCGTCTACCGTTTCGAATTAAACCTGCTGGGCAAGGAAGATAATAATCTTGCCCTAGTAAACAAATAGAATTGCTTTCCAAATAATTTTAGTGCAAAAACACATAGATATATAACGGAATAAGGATAGCAAACGAGAAATATACACAATTAAACCTCACAAAACAAACTGAAATACATTGATGATATGGTCAGCTTATATGTAAAACACTACAAGAATGTTAGCAATGAAAACATTCAAGACTAAGTAATAGCGACTAAATGCTACATAAAATTTATTTCAAACGACAAAATCAGTTACAGATGACACATGCAGAAAATGTAATTAAACAAAGGAAACAATAGATCGCATAACATGTGGATGTAAACTACTGGCTAGATTAGAACATACAGAAAGACACAACTCAGCCGGAAAAATAATATACCAAGCAATAGCACAAAAGTACAAATTAAAACACACCAGAAACTATACTAGAAAACAAAACTACAAACTGTTCTGGGACAGATCAATATACACACATAAAACTATAGCGCACAATAGACCAGATTAAACACTAGAAGACAAAAAACAAAACATTACACACCCAATTGATATGGAGGTTCCTTACGATGTAAACATAACACAAAAATACAGCGAAAAAATTGAAAAATATTAACTATGTGCAGCGCCTCGGTAGTCGTATAGTTTGTAGCTTTGGAGTTTCAACTATTCGACTACGGGGTGGCTCGAGTTTGATCATAGTCCCGGCGAAAAATTAACTATTAGCAATCATCATCTCAGTCACTGGAATCACTCCACATACATTCATCAAACCCCTATTCCAATTAAATCTTCCACAGAACATACATGACCGAACACAAAAAGTAGTAATTTTAAAAACTTGCCATATTGTCAGAAAGTTTTTAAACCAACAATTGTAATTCTAATTAGACATAGTACTAGCCCGTCTACTTCGATTAACCCCACTGTTAAATTTGAGAGAATTCAATCAAGATATAAAAAAATAATAATACTTGATATGCAGATTGGGCAGTAATATCAAAGGAAAAAAACAAGAAAAAAGTCACACATTACAAAATAACACAGATATAATAACAAACATGGAATAAAATGAATACTACAAGTGTCTAGGGTATAACCAACATATTAAAATTAATCACAGAAAATCAACGCATGCAGTACCCATACACCTTCGGCATTATAAAATGGAGCCACATAGACCAAGAAGCCCTAAATTCACTCACACGGACAACATGTTATAGATAAAGAATAATTACTAAGAAAAGAAGGAGAAAGAGGTTTGATAGATATAAAAGATATGCACTATAGACAAATAAAAAACCTACGTCCCTACTTCTACAATAAACAAGCAAAAAAACAGAGTACATCGTACGTTCATCAACCTAGATACTACGAACCTTACATCTCAATGGTCACGCTAAAATTATAACTAACAAAATAACTTAAAACGATGTAAATATAGAGAGCTGAAAAAATAAGACGCTAAATGTTAAGCACACAGAAACACATGGATAGAAATGCTGTTGGATGCTTGGTTAACAAAAGGAAATATATTTGTCGAAATAGAAGAATTCATGATATCAATTCAGGATAAGGCAGTAATCACTAGGAATTACACAAAATACATAGTAAAATACAGCAAAGTTGTAACAGATACATTCAGAAAATCCAACGAACTTTTCCAGTTTTTCTATACTCATTTTTATACTATAGTTTCTCTGGCTGAATAGACTCAGCTCTCAAGCCGAATAAATAAAAAAAAAAATGGAAGATGCCCAATAATAGCATCAACAGGCTATACATTCAGATGTAACAACAGAGCCAAATACATGTACCAGGACTTAACTACAAACACATAAAGACACACACCCCTACAAACAAATACGCGCCCTCAAATGTACTAGAAAATGAAGAAACAAAATTGAACCGGAATTGAAGACATAAACACTGACAAGACAATAATGCAAATCATCCAAATAACAAAAATACATAAATAAACCAAAAATATACACAATTCATAGATATATCTATACCAAATCAATCCAACATAGAAAAGAAGTACGGTAAAAAATATAGAAATGTATTCCATTGGTTGAGGAAATAAAATAAATAACAATGGGAACAATGAAAAGTAACAATAATACCAAACATTCTTTCAAGCTCTGGAATCACACCATATTCACTCCCTGGTAGCCTAGATTTAATAAATCTATATTTAAATTCATAACAAAACAAAAATTAGTTGTTCTAGACACCTTTTCACTGACCAGAAAATTTCTTAGTGACACTGCCCCCAACAATAGACTATAACCGAAGACTGTAGCTTGGCCATTAAAGTTGGTTGCTTACCATCAAAATACTGAGATAAGCTAGTCAGAAACAAAATAATTATAATTATAACGAATGTAGTATTTCTCGAACATCACGAATCATCTCCGCTGTATCAAGCAATAGTCGCTGCACACCTATTTCCGGTACTCAACCTTAGTGGGAGAGAATTACAGCAAGCTGCCTTGGATAAAATGACAAGATGGCATAAAGATGGATATGAATGTGTTTGACAAAAATAAGACAACAGCTTTCATCATTGCCAAAGCAACAATCTGTAAAATACGACCAACACTAATTGCTAAAATGTCAGAACCTAGCACAAGATCTTAATAAAGTAGAAGTTGGACAGCTTATGCAATCCGATGCTGCAGTAATTTCTATTACATTGGAGAAACATTTTGAGATACTGCATCTTGAATCTCAGACACGGTGAAGATATAAAAATGTGTAGTACAATATAGTGAACAAATTCCTGGGCATGTTGTTAATAAAAAAAATAATAATACGCGATATGTCTTTTAGATCAAGAGCTTAAAAATATAGTTAAGTAGTAACAATTAGTCATCTAGTATGTTTAGATGATCATACGCTGTATCCTAGTTCCACAAAGCATCGTAATATACTTTTAAGCATTACCAGTAGATTTAAGAAATCCATACACATTAATATAGAATAAAAAATGCAAATCTGCTCTACTCTAACGTGGTAATTTAACCTTAACAACGGGCTTTCTGATTGATGGTGAATATATAATTAAAGATATGGTTGAGAAAACCAGTTATAAGTATCTGAAGGTTTTACATCTGCGAAGAATGAATCATACTAGAAGTAAAAAAAATTGATATACAATGTTCAGCATGGAAGCACTATGATTCTTAAAACACATTTAAATATGAGCAGCAACACATTAAATCTATTTAACTGTATGTATTCCCTTATTAGCATATTCTTTGGAATCATTACGTAGTCACACACCGATCTTGAACATATTCCCAGTATGACGCGTGTCACATTAATAAAACACCGACTGCGCCATTCAAAAACTGCAAAAAAGCCAAGTCTCCTTGCCAATTGAAAATGGGGGAATATAAATGTTTACACATCCCAAATTAATAGCTACAGAGAATATTTGAATAGCAAAGACATAGGAAATTTTCGAGGCTAATGGTGAGAAACACAACTGAGACTGAATATACATGATTTACATAAGAGACAAAAACTAGTCCACCTATAAACTCATGCAGAAATAGTAGCAAAAATAATTAAGTAGTATCTATGGCTAAAAACAGGGATCCTTTATGGTGAAACCACCAGTAGTTGAAGAAATTAAAATTAACATGCATTTACATAGCTGTTAATTTAGTCACTAATTTGGTTCCTGGTACTTTGATTTATATATGACATCTAGCTACATCGTTCCCTCCGCCATTTTAAATACATGCCATGGCTGTTTAAGTACGCTCTACTTATGAAAATATCTATCCACTTCAAAGAAATAAATATAAAAAAACAATTATAACAATATTTTTTTATTCATTTTTAGCTGGTTGTTCAAAACTATAATATCAAAATACGGGAAACTCCTAATTAAACTTCGGCAGATCTGCCAAGCAAAACTCATTTTAAAATTTTCTTGTGGTCAATTTCATGTGGGTATTGTGTACATGAATATTTCAAATTTCATATTTTGGTTTACAGCGTGCATCAGACATGTGTTGAGTAATTGTCATGCTGAGTAATTGTCAAGTAGAGTTTTTGACTTTATTGACCTAGGCACTATTTGTTAAAATATAAATTTTGAGATAGTAAACCCCACCACCAACCACTAATTTGTGTTCATTGTGTTTCGTCTTTGAGGGTATAGAAAAGTGCGTTCACTTTACATAGGTTCTTATTAGTAATGACGATGTCTAACTTCATAAACTGTGCGGTAAGTTGTGGCGACAGGTGTATGTAAATATTTTAGAAATGAACTACGAGTAAACATGTTGTGTAATCTATTTTGTCTCAGGATAACGGTGTCTATATGCCATAAATATACTGAAACATAAAGCGAAGGAAGAAATCGATTCAATCGCGCAGTAAAAATGCATGACTATTCCAGCCAAACAAGGCGAGTAGCGCTTATTGACACACCAAAATCTGACAATAAAATATATTATCGAAAAAAAAAATATGTAATTTGAAAATAGAAGAATATCAGAAATTATTCATTAGTGGCATTTAGGAGTTATGTTTGCTTACGTACTTGTATTGCAACAAATATAGTTTATAGGTAAAACAAGCCAGAATATCGGCTTGATAATTACTCAGCATACGAGTGGTATACGCTGTAAACCAAAATATACAGCTTTAGGTATTGATTTAAATAATTTATAACTGGAAATTGATAATGAGAATTTCAAAATGTTTAGTACTGAACGTACTCAACAATAACGTGTTTTTTTTTTAAACTGTGTCACATAAAAAACGAGAGAATTATGCTTAATATACTTACCTAATTTACGAGAGCATATCAGGTAAACAATTCGTCCACCTAGTAACAACAGTATTCCGTTAAATAATACATTCAATCATACATGATCCATCTTTGTGTTGAGTGCCAAAATTAGCTCTGGTCTATCTTTGGTCACCCTGGTCTTGGTCTCCTGCTTTTCTGTTTCCCTTTTGTTTCTTTTTCGTTGTTAGCATGTATTTTCTTACACACTGTTTTCGGCTGCTGATCTGTCAGACAGATCAGAAAACAATATATCCTCTCATGCCTTTTGTAGTGGATTTTTTTCTACTTAATTTTCAGTCTGGCCTCAATCCTACCTTTTAACTATATAGCTTCTGTCAACCTTACTGACATGGAAATGTATACTCTTAAGTCATTGTATTAGTTTCTTAAAATTATTCTCATATCCTCCATATTACGAGTTTTTCAATAACTATATTACTGAAATTTTTCTCTTGAGAAGTTTAATTGTTTTTGTTTTTCGTAGAAACAGCCCATCGACCTTGCACTATTATTTATCTATCTCTGCATTTTCATCTGTTGGTACTCTTTGACACATTCAGGTAGAGATTTGTTATCATTCTACTAAATAGTTAATATAAATTTATACCATATACATAATAAAATAATTAACCTACATTTGTATTTTTTTTAATTACAATCCTTAAAGTTTTAATATACTTATACTCCTTCACTGCTCTCTACTGTTGTTCCATTAAAACGATCTTGTGATCAAAATCTCTTAACTTAATTTCTATCATACTCAACTAGTTCCCGTTATCACACCAATAATATGGTTTCAATTTCGTATGCTATGCCGATGATTTATTTTGATGAAACACATTTAAAGTGAGATTTCATTTAAATTTTGACGGTATTAAAGATTAATTGTATACAATTTTAAACGACCAGTGCTGCCGCTTTCTCTCTGTGACAACAAATTTATAATCTGATATATTTTTTAAATCATTATCGGCTATTGGAAATCAATCTGTAAATTTCTTTAATATGCCTTGAACGCAACATATTTACGTTTTAAAATTTCGTTCGTTTTATATCCTATAAATGTTGCGTTATGAAAATATATTTCTAAGTACTGTATTTAAAATCACTATCCTAGATTGGTTTTTAGCTTTAAATATTCTAGCTATGCATAAGCAAAACCAAGATATTATGTGCAGTATCTGAACTACCATTTTGTTTCAATAAAAATTTCCAGAGCCTCTGCAAATTATTTGGGCCAAAGTTTATATCACTGTTATTGTATTGATGGAGTGAAAAACTTTATCGTTGCATATTAGCTGCGTAATTTCCACGACTTTCTTAAAACAACTGCTCTTTTGTTTAGGTATTTTATCGGTGATACACAATATTTGTAAAGTCCCATGCGCAGATTAAAACAAATGTTATATAGCACAGTCAACCAATTTCCAAAAACCCGGAATCAAGTCTCATAATACTAATACCTTAAATTAAAATAATAACGTCGCAACGTTAAAACAGTACCAGTCTACAAACCATAAATTTATCTTCGAAGACCTCGTAATACTAGATAAATAAACAAATAATAAAGCTAGAAATATATTAGAAATAATTCACTTTAAAAAACTTCAACATCTTACAATAAATAATAGGAAAGATATAAAAAAACTAAACACCGAAAAGCAGTTGGTTTTAATAATGACGCAGCTAATACGTCATACAAAAATTTAGACAGCAACCAATAATTATATAAGTACAACCTAAAAACCTATAATTTTATTAAAAACTGTTTGATAACATAATTATATTATAATTCCTTATATGAATATCACTGATGACAATTCATAAGAACCTGTTAATTAAAAACGTTCTATTACAGATAGGAAATATGATTAAGTAAAAATATATGTATTGAAAAAGAAGAAAATAATAGCAATTTCGTCAGATCAGTGGCTACGTACTAGGCTACTAAGGGGTCTCGGGTTCGATACTCAGACGCGGTCAGCTTTTCGTGGCTAGGGAAAAGTCTTTGGGGACTCGTCTTCCAGAAGGGACGTAAAACTGTGGGTCCCGTGTATCATAGGTAAATGATGACCACATGCTCGTTAAACAACCAAATTTCACTGGGTAAGGCAAAATTACCAGGTATGGGAACCTAGTCCCTGGTGTCGGTGATTGGTCATAGTAGCGGAAACAGGACGACGTTAAAGGAACAAAGAAACAAGCAAGAAGAAAATATATCATCAAGATGGGTACTATTCAAAATAAATATGTGTTTATATAAAGGCCTTTACATCCTAACTCCCTATATATTTATATCTATATATACATACATGTATATATATATATATATATATATATATATCCTTCTACCTTTCGGTGTAGACGTTGGTTTTTTTAAACCTTCTTTATGAATTTCTTCCACTCTATTAAGTTCTGTGCCGGTCTTTTTGCTTCCATCAATGTTCAATTTCTCTCCATTATATACTTTTCTATGTTATTTTCCTATGTACATCTCGGTATTCTTCTTTGTGGTTTTTCCTGTATTCCTGCTCTTCACATTCTTTTAGTTGTTCTCACCTCTTCCATTATTTGTAAATGTTCCCACCATCCTATCTCTCTTTCCTTAATATAGTCCATTAATGATTTTATTACTGGGTCCTTTCCTTATTCTGTCCTTTGATCGATCTTAAGCATTTAATTTCTACTGCTTGCATCTTACTTTTCGTCCTTCTTGTTAACATCCATGTCTCGCATCAATAAGTTAAAAGCGTCTAAATACTGCTTTGAATATTGTTTGTTTGTCTTTTTTGCAACTTCCTTCTTTCTTATAAACTTTCTGATCATCATATGGTACGTTTTCATTGTTTACTCAATTCTCTCGTTAATGTCAGGAACTTCGCTCCCCGATAGGAAGATATTATCATGTCTATTTTTTTCAATATTTCGTTTCATGTAGAAACATCCTTAGAAACTTGAACTGCAAATAACAAAACCTAGAGCAAGTTTTACAAGATGGGGAAAAAGTAGGATTAACTCAAAAAATCTGACATTTACAGGCGAGATGGTGCAAAGGAGGTATACAAGCATTAAAATACAAAAGATCACTACAATATATAAATGACTAATGATGTATGATACAGAATTAACTAAATCACTGTAAAGTTGTAAGTAAAAATTTAAGACATAATGTAAGTTTTTAATTTTTTTAAAAAAAAGTCTTGAGTTAATGATTGAGTTAATGTAAATATTGTTTAAAGTTACTGTACTTTTTATTGAGTAGATTTTACAGCAAAAGTAGGAGAAAAATAACAAGAAGATTATGTTGTAAGTGCATTCGGCTTTGGAAGAAGAGAAAGTGTGTATTTAGAAAATACTATGTTCGTTAGACTCAAATCAAAAACTTTGACTACGCCTATGAAGCCATACTACAAGCGATATAGAAGCATAAGTGCAACAAACAGTTATAATAGAGACGTATATTTGGGAAATCCTCACTTGGTTAGAAAGTTTTACGCAGACGTTCCAATAGTATTACCCTCAGAAGTGACACATGCTTTGCAACCAATGAAGTGTGGGCAAGCAGCAGGTGAAGACGAGATCTCGTTTGCCGCACTAAAATTGCTTGATATGTAATAGTTCTACCAAAATCTTGCGTAGAATATAAAATGATACCAGCATTTTGGAACAAGGCAACCATATTTGAATCCATACAAAAGGAAATGAAGAAGACCTGAAAAATACCGTTCAATCAACTACATCTTTGGGTATAATATCCCTATTAAGATAATTATGGTCCGCTTTATAAATATATTCGATTAATACCAATACTTGGAACAGGCACGTTTTTGTAGATAAAATAGCATTATTTTCAACATTTATACAGTGCTAACTATGCCACTATGTTTTATTTTTATACACTGCGAGAACGCATATGTTTCCACATTCCATCTGTTATCATTCAACTAATTCAAAATATTTATGAAAAAGTCAATAGTATCAAGAAAGTTGTTCCGTGCAACTCTAGAGTAACTGTTCCGGGAACTTGATTGTGAAGAAAGATCATAAAATATTTGGAGAATATCTTACCAATTTGTGATTTACGGATGATAGTATAAATGTAGGCATTAGAATGATCGTAGTAAAATAAAAGTGATGCTTAATGAACCAGCTCTACCAGCTAATGCGTATATCAAGGGTACACTAATCGAAACATCATACTTATAATTGTGCAAGCTCATAATGATAGTAGAAGACGTCTAAGCAACATATTTATCAGTGATAACTATGCTAGTTAGACATGGACATTTAAGTCTCACATATTCAGAAGATCCAAACAAAATAAATAAGTATTGACAGCCGTATGCTGGGTTCGAGTCTTAGTGACAGAAGACGCTGTGCATTGATAAGATGTCATACTGGGGTCATAGTATGGGCGGTGGGCATATAATCAGCTCCACCATCATAATCAGCCCTAGTTCGTCCACTGCTGAACGAAGATCTCCACAATTTCTTTCCACTTACCACGATTGTGCTTTCTACTCATCCACGTGACTGCCAAAACTTCACTATCCCGCTTATTATTGGGTCTTCGCCTTACATTTTCTCTTGTCTCCCACAAAAACTTATATGCTCTCATTTTAAGATTTCCAGCCCATTTCCAGTTTTACATTTTCACTATCTCTATAACAGCCCTGACCCTAGCCTGACTTGTTATCTATATAGAACACATTCAGAGAAATATCTCCATCCATATTTTCGAGTAGCTCATACAACAATTTTATTTGAATATTTATAATATACATAAATCTCAAATAGTGAAGTAATTTTTTATTCACATTTATCCCCTGAAGATAAAAAATAAAATATTTTCTTTTCTTGATGTAATTTAACGTTTGATGCGACTTTTTCATAAATATTTTCAATCAACTGAATGAATGAATCAAACGTTTCCTTCATAATTTATGAAAGAATACCATATTTACAGGCTTTACTCGTTATATCTAGATATCAACTCACTCACCATGTAAATGTGGTCAATGGTGCTATATCCCTTATGAAATTCTGCCTGTTCTTTTAGTTGTTAAAAATCGAATTGGGCTAAAAGGCGATTAGAAATTATTTTAGTAAGCAACTATTTTGAATGCACCATTTACAAGCTGTGCCATTTTCTACCAAAGCTCATATTTCTGTATAGTTTTTCGAGTTAAATGCTATCTTTAAGTCTATGAAAGTATAAAATAGTGGCAGGTTATACTCGTTGAAAGATATCAGTTCTTGCACCATGTAAATGTAGTGAATAGTGCTCTATCCTTTATAAAGGCTTGCGTGATCTTTAAGTTGGAATGAATGGAATTAAATTGTAAGGCGGTTCGTAATTATTATATCAAGGAACTTATAATTGATTGGTCGTGAATTTATTCCATCTTCTTCACTTTCTATTTTGTGGATTGCATATTTCGATTGTACTGGTATCGCTTTTGTTTCTATGCATGAGATATACAGTTTTGCCAGAATTTTAAATTCTTCTCCAGCAATTTTTAGTATATATCTGTAATGTCGTCCTCTCCGTGTGGTTTTCTACATTAAGTTCAGAACGCGTGCAACTTCTGACGTAATATTGGTGGATTTTTCTCCTCTGAAAACTTTCAAACCGTTTTAAGAATTTTCTATGTGTCGTCGACTCTCATTATTTTTAGCTGTAAGGGCTATAATTTGCTTTTTTACCTATCATAAATCTTTGTTTCAATGCCTTATAACTGAGAAGCTTCTTCTAACACCTTTTGTTCACTTTTTATGTTTTTTTATCAATTTCTACATACTCTTCATTATGCCTTTATATCTAAACTCTAACTTAGTTGTCAATGCAGTTTTTGCAGTGTTTTATTTAATCCTGATGTTTTCTTCGGTGAAACTAACAACTTGTACTCCTTCGTATCGTAGTGATCCGTTAATTTTAAATACAAAATCAAAGCAAATATCCACAAAATCTGCATTATTACCTATACATCTGTAATTCAATTCCTTTTTACATATAACAGAATTCAAAATAAAATAATCCTATACAGCACAACAGAAAAATATTTAAATTATAGGAAACGTTACTTCTTGCAATCGGGGCAATAATACATTACATTTGCTTTACATAAATATTTGATACATTTACAACAGGTTATATTTGTTATATTATCTCTTGTAGAAGGGCAGAATTTGTAGTGTGTGCGTTTGTTTTTTTTTCCTGGTACTCGGTTTAGGTGTAGTTCCTTCTATTATACTATTGGATATTTAACAGTTATCACTATAGCAGCAGCTTTTTGAATACGAGATAAATGGGCTCCTGACAAAATGTAGAAATTTACCAATTCTTTGCCTAGTTCCTCCAAAACGGGCCATCTTCTAAGCAAAACTTGCTTATTCCAATCCTGATCTATTTCTCTCTATAAGATAAACGCGTTGTATGCACTTATATCTAAGGTATGATAAAGCAAAGTTATAGGTCATGGTCATTTATTTTCATTTGCATGTGTATGTAGCGATTAACTGATCGGGTGTGCCAACTGCTTTTTTTGTAAAATTATAATCAAGTATATTTTGTAGCTGTTTGTAATCTGTATCGCTCATTTGCTTACTAGTATGAGCTTACTCATCAGGATTACGTTTTTATTATTGATATATATATATATATATATATATATATATATATATATATATATATATATATATATATCCATAATAAATCTTATATCCATAATAAAATATAAGTTGGAGCTATTTTAATTTAATTTACTCCCATGGCTCAGGTTTGTCCTTCCTAACCGTCCGTAACATGGTTGAGTAGTATTTGAGTTAACATTTAGAGCATAAGACCTTGCAGTATCATAGCACGTCAATATTTTGATGCCATAATTCGCTGGCTTGCTTGTTAATGTATTGCTTGAAGGGACAACAATGTCTAAAGCCAACAACTATTTCGTTTACAATAACAATTTCTCCAGCGTCTATATGTATGCTTGAAATGTAATAATGTCAAATTCCTACTAATTAGTATCACATACCATACGGCCTTCAAAATTAGTCATTTTCAAAATAAGATTTTCCAGGGAACTTTTCAAAAATAGTTTTTTTTTTAATTAGGTACTATAGATTATAATACCCTACACAATTACAATCTAATCTTATAGTATAATAAGAAATTTTACTCTAACCTAAAATACTAGCTGTTCTTACATCTAAGAGTTCACCCATTGATGATTCTCAGTTTCCGGCGAATTGTTTTGGGTGTATTTTTTGTGCATAGACCATCAGCACTACCTCAGTTTTTCACATTAGTTAAAATGTCCACACTTATTGCCAAAAATATCACTTAAACCAACTCAAAAGGTTGTTTTCTCTTGAGTCTACGTACTATGTTTTTATTGTCCAGGAGCTTGTTAGCTACAATATTTTCATGATTGTCAAAGCCTTTCCTCAAGTTTTTTTGCAAATGTCTGCACTTCGCAAGTCACCGGTTCCACCTACAGGTCCCTGTGAAGGTCGTTGTTTCTAATGTTCCACAGTGCGTCCACGACGTTCCTTAGTACTTTATTCTGGAATTGTTGTATGATCTCCAGGTTACTTTTTTTGGTCCAATCCCATAGTAGGGTTCCATAGGTTTAGATTGGCTTCAATATTTGCTTATAGTAGCTTGTTATATATTGATAGTGAGGAGATTCTCCATATCAGCCAATACATTTTTATATATTTTAAATCAAATTAGATGAAATACTGATTTTATATCGTGGACTCTTGTAACGGAGTACCAGTAGACCCGGGTGACTATTATATTTGCGCTAACTTGCCTCCGTTTTGAAAAAGAATCTAGCATGGAATTTGTAGTCTTGCGATCGGGCCGACTGAAAAGATTGCACCACTCGAACTGCAGCACTAGTTTTAAGAGCATTGACTAAAAGGTTATCGTATAACTGGCTAGTAATTATTGTCCTCACTAGTACGAGTATCTTTTTGAGAAACTTCATCGCCACTGTCGTTTAGATTTGCAAGTATGTTTGCCTTCTCTTCCTCATTAAGAAATTTTCTTGCTAATATGTTTATTATCACAAAGAGAAACTCGCACAAATATTAATTTTACCTCAATTTTTAATGCATCGAACAGAACTATGGTCGCATATCACAATTCGCTATTTATAAGGCAAAGGTAGTTTGCAAGTTCGTACTTATTTTAACCAATGCACTGGTCCCCAACCCTGCAGAATCTTGCTGAAACTCGTCCTTACATGGTATTATGAATTTGGTACTAGAATAATAATCGTTTTTGCAGATGAAATAATTATAAATAAAATTTGCATAACAATTACGCTTAAAAATACAGTAGGTTTTTTTTACAAATCTTATTGACTTATTTTCAATACTAAAACTTCCACCTATGACTTACGCCTATTATTATATGTAATACATTATTTCTACAATTGATATTTAACATGAATTTTCACTATATGTAGTTGTAAAAGATATATTGACTGTACTTTAAATACAGCGTCTTCATTTACCAGGTCTTTAAAAGATAGAAATCCGAAATACATTTTTTTTAAAGTATTTTTTCACTTACTGACGTTCGGAAATAGCTCCCTTTTTCTAGAGTTTAAAAATATAAAAAAATGAAAGGCGATGACCATTTATGGAACGTTAAGAAATTGATGCTGTTATAATTCGTTTAAACTGGCAATAACAGTTCACAAGAAATAAATTCAAATTGGATAAATAATTTGTATAATTGATAAATGAATTGCAAATATTTTTGCCGCTCTTAGCTACAATTTCAATTTCAACAAGTATGTAATGCAAATGTACATTTTCTTCTTGTTAATTTTCCTGAACTGAATTTACGGGCTAAACCTACTAAACTATAAACGCAAAGTAATTGTAGCTTAGGGTTGCTGGATAAGATTCAACATTTTAATTATTACATAATCGTAGTTTATGTTTAACAGATTATTGTTAGCAAACTACAAACTCTTTGCAAAAGTACCATACCGGTTTTAGTTATAACTCTCTTATGAAACATTGTAGGTGACAATTTTCCCCACGACAGGGTAGAAGCTATCCTACACTGTATCGATTTTTTTCACCGCATACATATTTCATTCGGGTATCTTTGCTGGTTTCACAAAATTCTTTTATATTGCAAATGACGCCATACATTACGTCTGCGCTGAAATATTCTAATTGTTTTGAAAACATGATACGCATAAGCACACATACATCGACCTCCCCCCCTCCTCGAACACGTACAAAAGATTTCATCAGATAGATGTCCACCAACTTGTACACAATACATTAATACTAAGGTAAACCTTTAAATCATGAAAACACTGACTCAACATATATCTTTGTTCACATAAGTAACATTGTTCAAAATTTCTAAATTAGCTAAGACAAACAGTAGTAGGTGTCCTGTTGTGAATTTATTTATATAATATAAACCATTTTTAAATTTTTAGGGTGTGGTCCTTCGTATAACGTATGCAAAGTGAAAATGGCTGACGGTCTCGTTAAAAACAGAGTGGGGTGGAGTTCCCGAATGATGCGGAGCCACAAAAGTTGTGCGGCCTCTCTAAAAACTTCTCCCCTATATTAGGGGTGAACTCATACAAACAAAAACAACCCTTATATACTTTAGTTTTAAGTGCCCTTCCGCCGGCAATTTCAACTTGAGTTAAAGCTATTCTCTTGTATAATTAACTGAATTCTGCGCAATTCTGCCCCTTATTACTACTTTCTATACGCTCCCTTTTTACTAATAGCTACTTTAAAGGGCGCTTTCATGCGTATAGATTATAAGTTTTAATTTTGCTTTGCAGTTTTTTTTTATTTCGACGCCGTTCCAGCTCTAAAGATCTAGATGTGTTTTTCCTAGAGGTGTATCATCATCCGGAGGCCGCTTTGGGAAGTTAATGTTGTTCTATATATCTTTTTAATGCTGCGTCTTTTTTTCCTTCAAGTTACAATGGCGGGGTAATTAATTATGGCCATTTATCCGGGAGTCGCTTGCTTGAAAATTTATTTAAAGAAATAAAAATGAAAAAACAATGCGCTCGGACAAATGATGGTATTTTTCACGAGCCTTGGAGGAAGAAAAACTGTTTTGATGCTAATGGCACAATGCTCGGACTTGACATTTAAAATAAATTAAATTTATAAACGGCAAAAAGAAATACTTGAAACTTTTGGTCTCTATATCCGGTGGTTTCTAATTAGGCCCGACCGAAGTATGTGTGTCTATACATATTTATATAAATATTCGCTTCATGCATACTCAAATTTTAGTAGCTATATTACAGGACTGGCATAAGCAGATATTTAACTTTCAGTACATGAAGATCTCAATATCTTACAACTACAGAGACTAACAAAAGCTAATATTTGCATGATTCATTGAATATCAGAAAACATTTGACAATGTCAAACAATCGGACTGAACAAAATAATTTAATGAGAAGGTCCTCGATGATGAAATATTATTTGTATTGAAATTTAAATGCTGACGTGAAATTAAAGGAACAACAGGTCTCAATCAAATATATTCCAGATAGGGTAGTAACTTACGACCGTTATTGTGGAAACGTAAATGAGATTGAGATCTTGCAGAACGAATTTCAAAACATGATATATCAACTACTGACTTTTAAAAAAACCTACAATAGTTTTGAATAGATTTATTTTGTCCATGTTTTATTGTCATTAGTGAACAAGTTATAGAAATCCAGTTAATTTGATATTAGTTAAAGAAAATTAGATTCCCTGATACTGGTAATGAACGTACCACAATTGAACACAAGACATCCGAACATGTGACAAGTGAATCAGCGGACAATTGACCACACCGACAACCGAACACATAAGCAACTGAATACATAGTTTATTTTCTTTTCCCAACAATATTACAAGTTTCTCATACTATTTCACATTTTTGCTGAAATATCCGAAAAGAATAATAAGAAATATGTAGGCCCAAATCAAACTGCAAAACGTCTCTAGATGACTTAACGGTTTGGCGAATTCTTAGAAAAAACCTAAATAAATATCTTTATAACATAAATGTTTTATTTGAAAATAAAGCAGGACCGGACCAAAATAATTTCGTTCCCGGACAGACTTGTGTGGCGCCTGGAAGTTTTTGTTTATTTTATTATATCGCTATGTTATCTCTTAATTTCATCCATTTTTCTGCTTTCGTTGGTGCTTCTAATTATCAGTGTGTCATGTGATCTGAAACACTATGTGTTGATTTTGTCATTATTTTTGAATTCTTAGAAAATTCTTATCTACAAAACAAATTTTCCTTGTTGTTAAACCCCTAATTATACGAAAACATTTTCAATTCTTCTTCTGTACTCCAAGCTCATGAAGTGTCAAAATTTACTAGTAAACTAATTTAATTTGTTTTATGTTACCTTAAGAAAACGGAAAATTTATTTATACATTTATATTTGCTCAAATCTTTCTTCGAGATATGTTAATATTGTGTCTAAAATGGTATTGAATATCATTATTCTAAATTTTGTTTCTCATCAACAACAACGTTAGTTTCTTAATCAAATAGTTTCTTTTTACGAGCTATACTATTTTATACAAATACTGAATTAATTCCTAAAAGTTCTGCTAATTCATCAGCTTGAATCAAACCATTTTCAAATCTTTGTGTACATTATTGACTAATAATTATTATGATATTACTATGGTACTCACGCCACTGAACATCAACAGTCGACTTTAATTTGTTCTAGATGCTACCCAAGGAGATTGGACACTCCCGCATTAGTCTCAAGCAGTCCAATATACGATATAACGAAAACCGGTCGGCTATATAAACAGCACGGCCGCAACCAGGAGTCAGTCAGTCGATAGCCCGTCGCAGTTACGCTCGTCGTATAAATAGCCATTCTAATACAATTGCATAATTTATCAGTGTGTTTAATGTAAACTAAATACCTTAAAATAAATATATTTTAAACTTGTTGGACTGTTATTTATAAACCCATAAAATCATTACTATATTATTTATGCATATTATATTTTTAGCTTGCGTAGATTAGCTTATTATAACTAAAAAGGAATAATCGCTAGTGTTAAGATTCATATTTGCTGGCTGCATGGGTGAAATTTGCACTAAATAAATTCATTCAGTGCGCCTCTTCCTAAGAGTTTCACATACTAACTTAACACTGAAATTATATTATCTCTTTTACAGAGAAGCACTTTTGGTTTAGAGCAGTGCCACTTTATAAGAGCGGTGTTCTGTTATTCAGAGGGGCGCTTTTATGAAAGGGTTTGTTTTTTTTTTTTAATAAAAAGCGATTATTTCTGATGGGCACTTTTATATAAACGGGCGTTACAAAGAACATTAAAACGTCTCTATTCTCATAAAATTTAAAGTTTTTTTACCTAAAATTATGCTATCGGTACTGATTTAATATTTAGCTATTGCTTTTTCTTGGAAGAATTCCGGAGTGCCACCTTAGTTTTTGCGCCCCCATAGGTTTGACGCCCCGGGCAGGAATTAGAGAAACAAATAAGCCAATATGGTATGTCTTTGCTCTTCCACTCTTAGCAGATACCGAAAGCAATCTGCAGTGGTTTAATAAAGTTTTATGGACAGACGAAAACAATCTCTATTGAATGGTGGTGTTAATACAGGATAATAATAGGATTTGATCTGAAAATCATCTGCATACGCTTATTCAGCAAGATATATATATATAAAAATATATATATATATATATATATATATATATATATATATATATATATATATATATATATATA
>JAWQRN010000575.1:0-28250 GCA_033557685.1 Sperchopsis tessellata
GGTCGAAGAGGCATCAAAGGTTTATGCACCTTAGGTAGACCATACAAACGTGGGATTCGAGAATCGTGGGGAATGATGTTCTTCTGTACTTCTGAATCATTTTACTATAATTTAGTCACATTCTGACTAAGTCAGGCACTGTTAGGCCTTATTTAAACAAAAGTTGGAGTAAGTCAAATTTGTGTTTTCATGAATTTGTCATATTAGATAAATCAGTGTTCATGCCGTGAGAGATTGGAAGTGTGCCAAAAGACGTAAATACAAACTTAAGCTGTGTAAAAAACTGTTCCTGCATCAGTAAAAGATTAGATCGTTGGACTGAATGTTTTTGATTATTCATTTGGGCAACGCGCTTAAGTTTTGTGTTAAATAACTTAAGCAATACCATTTAATTGTTATCAAGAATCATTGTACTACGTAGTACTATCTGAAATTTCTTCTTCTTAGATCAACTAGAAGAGCCTACAATTCAAGCAATACAAGTTTGTTCTGGTATAGCAGGTAAAATCGCCTAAAAATTATTTAAATGAAACAAACATAGAGAAATAGGTGATGCTTTACATTACCCAGAATTACCTGAATTTATGAATTTTAACTGCAAAATGTTACTTATAATTTTGTAGTATTATAATTTAACTGTATTTTTATATTTCAATACACATCCTAATAAATCTATACTTGTATTTTAACAATAACAAATTGAACATTGTGGTACCGTTTAGGTAGTGAAACTCAAACTCTTCTTCATTCTAATATTGGGCATTTGTGTTCTTTTGTGTTTTGTACATAAACGGAGACTTGTACAGAATACTTATTATCTTTGTTGTTCATTGAAATATTTCAATATTTGGTATAGCAGCAATGAAAATACTCTGAATTTTAAACCAAAAAAAATTCTGAAGCCTTGATTGCAGAAATTAATAGTTCATATTTGTAGGTGTCCAGGAAGAAGTAAGACACATAAACAAATTGGATCACAGAAAAACTGGAAAAGATATTTCCAGTAACAAAAAAACTTCATTGGTTATTCTTACTGGTATTGCAAAATCAAAAGTAAGTAAAAATAAAGGAGAACTAATTGAGCAGAATCAAGATGGCTTAGAATATTCTTCAGAAGAAGAGCAAGAAGACTTGAAAGATACTGCTGCAAGCCTTGCGAATAAGCAGAAAAAGGAGCTTGCAAAAATTGACCACACTGAAATTAGATATGCAGCGTTTAGAAAAAACTTTTATGTTGAAGTTCCTGAGATCGCAAGAATGACTAACGAGGAGGTTGATGCATATAAAGAAGAATTGGAAGGCATTCGAGTAAAAGGTATATCGAGTATCATTTTAAAATTATTAGTGGTATTTTTAATGTTTTTGTTTTTTTTTTTTTCAGGGAAAGGATGTCCAAAACCAATAAAAACGTGGGCCCAATGCGGAGTATCAACAAAGGAAATGAATGTCTTGAGGAAGCTTGGCTTCGAGAAACCTACTCCAATTCAAGCTCAAGCGATACCTGCAATTATGTCAGGACGTGACCTAATAGGAATTGCAAAAACAGGTAGTGGAAAAACATTAGCTTTTCTTCTTCCGATGTTCCGACACATTTTGGATCAGCCTCCATTGGAGGAGACTGATGGACCGATTTCTATAATTATGACACCCACTAGAGAGCTCTGCATGCAAATTGGAAAAGATATAAAGAAATTCACAAAGAGTTTGAACTTGCATGCAGTCTGTGTATATGGTGGTACTGGAATCTCTGAACAGATCGCTGAATTGAAACGAGGTGCAGAAATGATCGTTTGTACACCAGGCCGAATGATAGATATGTTAGCTGCAAATAGTGGGAAAGTTACGAATCTTAGAAGAGTGACGTATATTGTATTGGATGAAGCTGACAGAATGTTTGATATGGGTTTTGAACCACAGGTTAGTATACTTTCTTTTCATTGTATGGTAATATTGTATATGTATATTAGATGGGAATGTCTTTGTGATCTCTATCACTCAGACCCAGTGGCCCATTGTGCGGCTCTTGTAAGAAGGAATAGATCTGTAGCATAGGCATATTCCACCAGCTTATTTGCTGAGATTTTTTGTATATCTTTTCATGCTATATTCTACGTAATCATATAAAATGTGGCTAGCCAATTTTTCCTCCATACCGAATTTCCTACACACCGAAGTGCTTGCACATCATAAGGTGTACAGACACTCCGGGGGATTAAAAAGGGATATGGTCTATCATCAGGCCCACTGTTATCCTCAGATGCTACTGACTACAGTTCAGTAGTACGAGTATATTCTACCAGAATGACTAAGTCATGTACTGTGTTTTGTGCAATACCAACAACAAATCCTCAACCAAGTGACATTCTAGCCCAACTATTCAGAATTTCTTTGCCCAATATTCTCTGATGTCGGGAGGCCCAGAGGAAATGAAACTGATCTAGGGTTTGCAAAGTATTTCCATACTGAGTAACGAGCCTTGATGT
The DNA here is from genome assembly GCA_033557685.1 of Sperchopsis tessellata. Lineage (NCBI taxonomy): Eukaryota > Metazoa > Arthropoda > Insecta > Coleoptera > Hydrophilidae > Sperchopsis > Sperchopsis tessellata. The sequence continues at coordinate 2,484 of JAWQRN010000575.1, forward strand.
TACTTTCAGACTTTTCAAAGATCTTAGTGGAACTGTGCAAAATTGCATAAAACTCTATCTGAGACACTGTTACAAATCTCTCCAAAGATTGTAACAAAGTGACACTTGGGGCCCTGCCATAAATATGGCTATAACTAGCACTTCTGAGAGCTACATGGCAGTGTATTAGCAATTTGTAGAGCTACATGTCAGTGTATTAGCACATTTTAGAGCTGTATGAAGTTTATACCCAGCACTTTTAAGAGCTACATATCTTGATAATGTCCCTTTCAATGGTGGATGAAACATCTGCAAAAAGAAAAGTCTTCACTTGGTTATCTTCCGGAAAACTGAAGATAGATCAGGAAAGTATTTGGTTTTGCAAACAAAATAAAAAGAAAGACATGATGAACAACGAAATACAAAAAGAATTTTACAAACATGAAAGATATCTCGAAGAATAGTTGGAAAAGACGAGATAGAGCACAGATATGAACAGGAAATCTATACTAATAAATAAAATACAAACATTCGACTTAATAGTCTGCCTTTTTTTATGTTTTATACATATCATTTACTACTATTATTACTTGAGTGTTTTTGTGTCAGAGTACTAAATACATCATATAAAAAATTCTGTATGTTAATATTATTGTGCTTCTGCATTGTCAGGTTGCAAAATGCAATCAAAGTTTCATTCGTCATCAGTGACGCTGAGTTCTACTTATGCACTCCGAACATGTACTGTACCATAAGCGTTGTTTCATATATATTCTTACAGTCTTGCATCAATATTTAAGTTGCATTGGATGAAATTGATACGTTATTTACACAGAGTATACAACTATGGTCAGAATTAATTTTTTGTGCTACAGTGCTGTCAGGCTGTGTGAAATAACCCGACTTAAAGATGCCAGTCAGAGATAACCGTATGTTTGTTTAAATTTATGTACATTGCAGTACGAAATTTATAATAATTAGAAACAACAACTTATGATGCAGAAAAAGATGCTGGAAGAGTGTCTGTATTTGTTTGCCAGTGATGTTTGTTGATGGTTTTGAATGCTAGTATTAAATATGTGTACTGTTAGTGTCTTAAATATCATCATATAATAATGGAAAATAATGTGTCTGAACAAATCTAAAGCTAAGAGTGTAGTTTTGGAAACAAAAAACAGAAATTAAAGATTAAAAGGGTTAATATGCCGTATAATATCAAAGTTAATATTTCAGTTGTATTAAGACTCATTAGTCAGGGATATCATTGCTAAAACTTAATTGTTGAAATAGATAGGGTCAATTAATGCAGCAAGTTCTTTAGTATAAAGACCACAAGTATAGTCATCTATTTTGGGAATGAGGTTTTGACAGTGGCAGTTGCCCCAGAAATAATATTTATTTTACATATTTATTTCTGCACTTTATGGCCATTCGATGAAATTTTAGTTTTGTGTACATACTACTTAAATCAATAGAGAAAACCTAAGCTACAGTTTACTGGGTGATGATACAAGATGCTAAGAAACATATTGCATCACATATTTAGTCTTTTGTTTTCTCAATATGTTATGCCTCTTACTTTAGGGTTGCACCTCACTTCCTTAGGATTATAAAAACAGCTTTTAAGCCATAAGATTAGACAGAGTATATGTATTTTATTATCTACTTTATTTTCCTACTACCATTCTAGTTAAGAAATTTTATATTTTTAGGTTATGAGAATAATTGACAATGTTCGACCTGACAGGCAGACTGTTATGTTCAGTGCGACATTCCCAAGACAAATGGAAGCTTTAGCCAGGCGTATTTTACACAAGCCAATAGAAGTCCAAGTAGGTGGTCGATCAGTGGTTTGCAAGGAAGTCGAACAGCATGTCGTGATCCTGGAAGAAGACCAGAAATTCCTGAAACTGCTGGAACTCTTAGGCCTGTACCAAGAACATGGAAGCATCATCGTTTTCGTCGACAAACAAGAAAATGCTGATATACTACTCAAAGAACTAATGAAGGCTGCCTACAACTGCATGAGTCTGCATGGAGGTATCGATCAGTTTGACAGAGATTCTACAATTATTGACTTTAAGAATGGGAAGGTTAAATTGCTAATTGCTACCTCTGTTGCTGCTAGGGGATTGGATGTCAAGCAGTTAATATTAGTCGTGAACTATGACTGTCCAAACCACTATGAAGATTATGTTCATCGATGTGGACGCACTGGTAGAGCTGGTAACAAAGGATTTGCTTACACCTTCGTCACACCTGAACAGGAGCGGTATGCTGGGGATATTATACGGGCCTTTGAACAAGCTGTGGTTCCCGTTCCAGACAGTTTGAGACAACTGTGGGATACGTACAAAACAAAGCAAGAGTCTGAAGGTAATTTATTTAGAATCACTATTATTATTAAAATGTTTGTAATATTAGCATTATATCTATACATTCACTTGTAATTTCTATGCTGTGATATTGTTGAAATACTTACATTAATCAACCAATCTATTATTATGCATTTGTTTTATTATCAGTATAAAAGACAGAATAGCATTGATGAATATTAGTTGGTAGATGGTTCCCAAACACTAGGAAACGGAAAGGCTTCAACATGAATCCTTGCGAGACACTTTTAGTTAACTTCCTCATACAACTTTTTTCTGTCAAACACCTTTCCAACAAAACAAGGCATTAGTGTTCCTACAATGTTCGAAACAGTGGGATACATACTCTACCAATTACATTATAGCATTCAATAGTGATAGCATACAGGGAATTTAGTTTTTTGATTTAATAAATGTATGATGCACACAATAATGGCACTATAGACCAATATCACTTAGCAATGTACCAAAGCTTCTTGAAAAGTGATAATCAATTTGGTTTAAGGAAACTAGTTTAACTAGTGAAGGTAAAAAGTACTGTATTGAAATATATCAACAAAAAAGAGTTTTGAAATATATTAACAAAAAGAGAAAAAGTATTGCAGTGTTTGTAAATCTAATCTTATCTTATTAAAAATCGCATATACAATCAGAAAACAGAAAATATAAAGGGTGTTCCAGTTAAAAAAACAAAAATTAATATTATTTCGAATATAACTGGTAGTACAATAAATTTGACTAATAGCAAAAACTATCAAAAAGTCACCTTTAATATGTATATTTACTATTGTAAGTTTCAAATTAATACCCAAGCGCCTTGGTAGACGTATGGCTAGAGCGTTGGGTCTTTGACTATGCGACTCCGAGGTGGCTTGAGTTCGATTCCCAGTCCTGCAGAGAGTTTTTTGCAGGGACTTGGAACTAAATCGAAAAATATATATATAAAAGTTTATAAAAATAATTTAAAAGAAATCTATAAAAATTTCACCAAAGCGACAAGGGACCGATACTGAACGTCACTAAAAAAAAATAAAATAATAACAAACAAATAAATTTATTAAAGAGGAATGTACATATCATCTGGTATATTTAAGACTTTTTGTTGTTTTATTGTAATATTAAAATTATTGGATATAATGATTTTTATGATTACAGCTTTCTATAAAAATAAAGTTGCTCCACTGATAAATTTATAAAAGTATTATACCTCTTCCGAAAGAGAAAGCTCCCAAAGTAAACTTAAGAATTGGTTATCCTGGTTGTAAATTTCAAGTTTGTAAAATTCTCACATGCAGTTTTATTTATGTTTAGGTAAGAAAGTTCACACTGGTGGTGGATTTAGTGGAAAAGGTTTCAAATTTGATGAGAGTGAAGCCGTGGCCGTAAATGAAAGGAAAAAGTTCCAAAAGGCAGCATTAGGTCTTCAGGACTCTGATGATGAAGACTTGGAGCATGATATAGATCAGCAAATCGAAAGCATGTTTGCAACTAAGCGAACTGTTAAGGAAATCAAAGCACCTCTTGGTAAGTCTAATATGTTTGAGTTTGTAGCACATCTGTTCTATTTTGACTAACTACTTTGTATGAGTGATCATTCTTAATTTTTAATACTAGTGCATTCTTTTATTTTACCTGTATCTCTTTCCCATATTGATGTGAAATTATTGGTTTATACATGGTGTTTCCTATTGCCCCTAATTTTTCCAAAATCTCTCAATCTTTTCTTATCTGCAGCCAGTTAGTTATTACTAATCTCATTTATCTCTTTTGATTTGAACTTCAAACATTTTTTTTAACACTTGGGAATTTTTTATTTATTATTCTTGTCTTTGTTTTTTTTTCCAGTAATTTCATCTTCATGCTTTGTATCCTCCTTTCTAGCCTTGTTCATAAAACCGAAGATACAACTTATATACGTGGTTCCGTTGTGTATACCTTTTTCCAAGAAATGTATTTTTTAACGCATTAAATAGTCTACTAAATATTTTAAGTTTCAATCCCCTTTTCTTCAAGTTTTTGAGCGCACTATATAGTGAATAGCAACTCTGCATATCTAACTCTCCTGTCCATCAGTCTAATTTTGTGTTTGCATCTTCCATCAACAGTTTGAAGATTAAGGGGCTAAAAAAAACATGTCTGCTTCAGTCTTACAGCAATTTCAAATACACTCAGTGGCATACTCCTAATTTTCCTATAGTTTGATATTTTTTCATACAAAAATTTTATTACCTATTCTGTACTACTTCTCTTGTTCCTTGTGTTGCCATTTTTACATATTTACTGTTTCAATTTTCATTATTAAATCAATAAAATAGAGATGCTAGAGGAGTTAAAGTTGTTTCAGATGTCGCACGAATCTTGTTCTTCTATTCTCACTTTTGTCAGCATGCATGTGATTTTGTTTTTGAACTCTAGTAATAGTACTAAAATATATGTATAGAAAGATGTAAAGAGTACTTTTTTTTGTTTTATTACATAATTATATTAGGGTGTTTAAACAGTAGACAATCAAGTTGTAAGCCACTCTAGTAGCCAGTTCAATTTTACAATTTATTTTGACGGTTTCAGTATAGTTTTTTTCTTATTTAAATGTATGGTTTACGATGGATGAAAAGTTATGATTAACTATAATTTACTTTTCGGTTCAATTTTTTGTTTTGTTTTAGGTGTCATCAATCCAGCGAATGCTGGAGGACAGAATACAGCAGTCGATAAACTAGAGTTAGCAAAACGTTTGGCAAGCAAGATAAACCTAACGAAGAATATCAGTATTGACACTAAGTTTGCAACACAACAGGCTGCTGAGTCCATCCTCAAGGGTAGCGGTAGTCAACCTCTTATAACGGCAAAGACAGTTGCTGAGCAACTGGCTGCCAAATTGAATACAAAGTTGAACTACCAACCTAAAGATGAAGATGATAGGAACGATGAAGATTCTGAGCAGACGTTTAGAAAATATGAAGAAGAACTGGAGATTAATGACTTCCCACAACAGGCACGATGGAGAATTACTTCAAAGGTAATACATTTTAATAATTCCGTGTTTAAAATAATAATATATATTTATGTTTAGTAAGTAATTACCTAAGCAGAAGAGCAGATAGTATTTTAATGCACTTTTTAGAAATTTTGAATAAAAATTTTGTAATTAATTCTAATGCTTCTAAGCCCTGTATAAAGTGATCAAATTACCTGGACTTAGATATTATGAAATGCAGGAGCAATTTGTTGTGTGTTTGATGGACATATAAGAAAGTCCAGTGGCATTGAGGAAGTCAAGTATTCACAGAAATGTCAGATGCAGTTGTTTCACTGTACTTACACTGCTTTAATGATAAAATATGCAATATTGCGGTGAAAGTTCTCTATTGAGAGAATTTCTGAATAGAGCCTGTACCTTCAGAAGTACATGATTCATACCACTATACCTACATCGGAAGTGTTTCATTTAACTGAAAAAGAGCGAATTGAAATATTGATGATTTTGGTGATTGTGTTAGAACTCATGAAGAAGTTTGTGACTTATTTAATGGGTTACACCCAAAACAAAGTCCAGTAGCGCACTCGGTTGTTTTTTAAACCATTTAAACACTACAATTTCAATGGGACAGTGAATAATTTGCCAACAAGTGAAAGACCGAAGACCGCAACTATTGCAATTGTTAGTCAAAATATTGCTACAGAATAAAAAGAGTCGCCTTAAACTTCTACCATATCTCTTACATTAAATCATGGTATAAGTCTATTGGTTCTGTAGCCAAAATATTGAAACGCAAAAAGTACCATTCTTACAAAGTCCAACTGATCCCAGAACTGTCAGAAGATAATTACCATTAATTGTTGGAATTTTGCGAAAGAATGATGGAAATCTGTAGCAGACGAAATATTTTCTTTCGAGGCAACTTTTTGTTTACATGGAGCTGTAAATCGCAATAATTTATGATATTGACACTTGTTGCATGAAACGTATACTCAATGCCCAAAAAAGTTGAATGTGTGTACTGAAATGTAAGGAATAGTCTTTTGGTACTTTTTTATTGACCGGAGCGAAGTATTTAGAACTTTTAAACGATCATATTATTCCTGCTTCAAGAAAATGGACAGCTCCCTCATTATCTTTGGTGTCAGCAAAATGGAGCATCTCCACAATATGATAGAGGAGTTAAGGATTTTTTGAATGTAACATTTCCAAATCGATAGATTGGACGTAGAGAGTTTATTGAATGACCTGCTTGTTCCCCATTAATCGTATAGATTTTTTTTATAGGGATACTTAAGATCAATTGTTTATGTGAGTCCAAAGTCCAAACAACTTGTAAGAACTGAGGCAAAGGGTAATAGATTAATGTGATATAATTGCATTCAGTCAAGAACTAAATAGCTAGCATTTTGAAGATTTAAAATAAAGAATAGTTCTTTTGTTTTTTAACGTTTTGAAATCAAAACAATAAATGTATTTTTATAAATTAATGTAGTTGACAGAGGCCAATGTATTAAGTGGTTTATCTTTTCGGCAATTAGAGATAAAGGTACCAAACCTGATTATGATGGATGCAGAAAAAATAGGTTTATTGAAGTATGTACAAATATACAGGGGGTTTTATTTAAAATAAAAAAGTTGGTGACATCTCCGGTTAAACCGGAAATTTAATGGAAACAAAAATATGCCCATCGTATGCCTTTACGTCTTTACCCTTATGAAAAAATAATATAAGAAATTGTCCAAGGAAACACCAGTATGTTTTCTTTACTCTCATGTACAATTTTTTTTTAAATTATTATTCCTCATGTGGATCTATACTTTATCCCAATTCTGTATATATATATATATATATATATATATATATATATATATATATATATATATATAATATTATCAGATTTATTAGATTAATATTACTTTTTCTACTAGCTTCTGTTTTTTTTGCAGTTCTTTGTTGCTAGTATCTCAAGCTTAATTTATACCCGTTTTTCATCTAAGACCTTTTTACAAATACTTCTATCTATTTTAATGTCTGAAAAACAGTGGAATTGAATGTGAAATTTGAGTAAAAGGTAGAACTTGAACCAATGAACAAGTTTTTATACCTAAGGAACATGTTTACAAGAGACGAAAGAATTGGGTTGGAGGTTAAGAAATGGGTAAATACAGGTTGAAAAGTAGCGGGGGCTATTCGTATAAGTACAAAGAATGAAGGACACAAAAGAGGCTAAAATGGCTATCTGTAATAATGTTGTGGTTTATACACTTATATATGGTAGTGAGACATGGTTACAACAGGAAACACAGAAGATGAAGATAAATGCAGTGGATATGGACTATTTTAGAAGTGTATGCATCAAGAGACGGAACGATAAATGCATGGGGGTTGAATGATTGTGCTGTGAGGAATAATGTGATGGGAATCGCATGGGAAACAGTGAATTTACCTAGTTTGGACATTAAAAAAGAATAAGTGAGCAAAGATTTACATAACAGATATATGTAGATGCGGTGGAGGGTGGAAGAGATGTAGGTGAACCTAGGAAAACATGGTTATATGGTGGTTGTGTGATTATGAAAGGTAAACAAGTAAGAAGCAGAAGAATGGAGTTCGTAGATGCTAAAGAAATTGGCAAGTATAAGAATTGAGAACGCAAGTTGTGCCCACCCCAAACAGAATTAACAAAGGGCGTGTAGTTATAGTTATATCAGGTAAGAATGTGAGTGACCCAATCTAAAAGAATATACATAATGTTATCTCAACGTGCAACATTCCTATCCCTACAAATATCAAACTCAAGCAGCACCAGAGAAAAACAAGAATAAATAACTCCAAACTGGAGTAATTTAAGAAGGCAGCAAAAAAGGAAAAACTAACAATCTAAAGTTCATAATCTTTACATTCCACATTGTTGCTGCTTAAATTCTTAATTGACACAGGCAATTTATTGCAGATTATTAAGTGCAACATTATTAAGTCTCACATTAGCTAGATGAATATTCTGTTGACAAACATTGTAATTTTGAATTAAATTTGAAAAAAACAATATCTGAATTGCATATCAACTGCTTTGTAATGATTTTATACATTAATTTACACAGTTCAATCTACAAAATCTAAACTAAACATAATTTTTAAAATTAAATTTTTGATAACTTTTATTTTATTGTAAATTGTTACATCACATGTTCCCTATATGGAAACATATATTAAGGTTGTCAGAAAATAAGTCTTGTAAATCAAATGCAAAGTCTTCATAGTAAGATTATTTCTGCATCTATAGATATCGCCTATCATAGGTGGAATTTTAGTAATTATGTGGTCAATGTGCCAATATCAGTTTAACATCAAGTAATACACTCCTTGGGATGGCAAAAACAAACAAAAATCATCTGATGTTTGAAACCAGAAAAGTGACTGCATGAGGTCAACTTATCACGTATGACATAAATAAACTTTTATCAAGAAATTAACGTAATGTATTTTTCTAGAACTCTGTAAGAGTTAATAATATATATCATAAAAATATTTTTAGTGTTTAATTAGTTGTTATTTAATATGATAATACACATAAATTAAATATTTTATTGTAGATTGTTTGCATAGTATAATGAATCAGATAAATAATGTTTTTTTCTTGGGTGATAATTTTTATTTACATATTGTAAAAACACCGTAAATGGAATTGTTTAGCAATTTTTAATTTTATTATAAATTAAAGTTATTATAAAATTTAGAGTTTCTCATTTAAAATGGACACTACCAAATATTTTAATGGCAACAAATTATATTAGGTTCCATTTAAATCTGCATTAGTGAACTTGCTTCTACATTTCATTGATATTGCTCGTCTTTGTCCAAATAGTTAGATCAGTGTCCAAATATAAGCAGCACATCTACTTTTACTTGTGTGGTTTGAACCATAAATAGCTGAATGAAAAGTAGCTATGTAACTCAACAACCGTTAAAATTCTGATGGTGTCGCCACTCTGGTAGAAGAAATGTTAGCTTTTACTGTTACTACGTATTTTATAATTATATTTAACACTATCCTTTAAGCATTTATGGAACATTTTTTCTGTTATTTTATAAACAAATTCAAGAACTCTTGTGTCTATTTTGTGTTTAACGGTTAGTGGGTTAAGAACGGCTAAAATACCATAGTATTATATAGCAATGCTTTGCTATATATACTTAAATATTGTCCACAGTTTTTAAGGTAATTTACTTTCATGTTCATTTTATGTTTTATTTTAGGTCTCATCTAATTTTACTTCCAGGTTTTTAATATCATTCACTTTTTCTACATTTTCATTATGTACCTTTACAAATTATGATGTAAATAATACACTTTGTATAGTTTCACAGATTTTATATAATTTTGTTGACTAGTTTCTGTGTGTTATATTCATAACTAAAAATACAACAATCTTTAAAGCATGTCTATTTGTGAGGCAAAGATTCCATTGCTAAAGCAATTTGTTTAATGATGGCAATTTCCTGTTCTTTATTTTTATCCGAAAGGATATCTAGTCTATTTATCATAGCTCTAAAACTTGATGTTGTGAACTAGCAGCTATTGTTGAGTCTATAAATGTAGGCTTTCTATATATTTGAAATTCTAATGAGTGGGCAATTCGGCAAAATGTTAAATCTAGGAAATTTATTTTATTATCTATTTCCGTTTCTACGGTGAAATTGATAATATTTTGTAATGTGTTATTGTAAAAAGCAGGCCAATACGTCATTCACATACCTGTGCCAAAAAATTATATGCTTTTTAAGGGGTACTGAGCACTTCTGTCAGTTTATACACTTTATAGTACTTTTCAGAGCTGCTTGGCAATCTATAATTAACACTTTTTAGAACTACATGTCTTGATAATGTCCCCTGCAACGTTGGATGAGACGTCAGCAAAAAGAAAAGCCAACATTTTATCTCCCGGAAAACCTGAAGATATTTACAGTAGACGTGGAAGTCTATATACCTTGTATTTATTATTTATCAGAGTACCTTTCCCTGTAACATAATACTTGAATATAATTTGGACTCTCATATGCAGTACAATTTTATTTCAAATCGAGCCCTTTTTAGATGGATATACTGCACCCAACTTAAGCATCACTTTATGGTTGCGGATGAGTCTCTGGATTATACGATTCATTATCCTATCATAGTAATATCTTTGCAATATCAGAGTTTGAAAGACTTATGATGGTGTCCAATACATTCTCCTGGGTACTTCCCAATACTTTTTATGGCAAGAAAAATGTTGATTTCTTCAACAGTTAAACAACACAATAATTGGTAATATGCCAAAACATCAACCTCTTCAAGAAATGCAAAAATACAACCGGGAGTTCCTATAAATGGAAATTTTGGTGATACAGGGACAGGCTGATTTATGCTAATAGCACACCGATTTTTCGCCAAGAATAAATTGCCGCAATAGTCACATTCTTCCAATTCGACGTCTCTACATCACTTTCTTAATAGAACTTAACACTGTTACTATCGCTCATTTTCAAAGGGTTGTACTGAAATAAATATATAAAATATAACAAACAAAATTCGTTTATATAAAATGAATATTTTTTTTACAAAGCAATTATGATAAAAATAATACAAAAAATAAAATAATTTTATATTCAGCAAAATTTACTTATGTAATTTTAATATTTTCTTATATATAATAATTATATTGAAATAATACACAAATTAGATCAAATTATAAAAAAGAACACTCACTTATAAATAAACAATAAAAAAAATAACACACGCAATATGCTATACCACACTACACTATATAAAAACAGACATCAAATACCACGTAAATGTATAACAGTAAAATAACAATCATTTTTTTTTGAAATTCGATATCTATTTTGTAATAGAAAAACTATTTATATACAGGTAAGAATTTATTGCTTCCTTGGCCGTACATGAATGAGTTATTGTAATATTTGATAATTGAAATATCAAGAAAACCGGCCAAGTCAATATATTAAATACAGAAATGAACTATGCATCACAAAATTATTTATACACAGGTATTTATATGAATATTGGGTCTCGCCTCTGTCGGGAATGAGCAGATAAAATTTGCTTTGTAAATATGACTCACCCACGTTCCATTCGAACACGTGCAAAATTACCAGTAAGGAGCGCATGTGTTGTGCACAGGCATGTTTATTTAGTGTTGATGCCTTGTGTGAATGGTCTGTGAGTACTAAAATGAGTTTTATTATTAACAAATGTCAGGTGATGTAATTTTGTCATTCAAAGAATCCTCTTTTATTTAGGTACACTATGAATGGGAGAATTTTAATAATAATCGAGAAGAAAAGATGATCGATCGATTGCAGTTTGATATCAAGAATGAAAGTATTGATGCAGCATATAGGATGTTAGGTTTTCTGATTTGTAACATTAAAGGTTGTGATGCAAGATCAAGCTTTTTCATTATATTGTTCCTAGTAGACTGGAATATGCCTGTGTTGTTTGGAGCCCATTCTATATTACGAACTATAACAGTTTGAATCACTTCAAAAACTGTTTTTGAAGTTTCTTTTTCAACAACAGATAGGTTATTTTTCTGAAAGGGATCATAATAGTATCTGCTTCAAAGATATTAATGTTTAACTTTAGGTCAATGAAAAAAATACCATGGAATTTTTAATTTGTATAAATTACTTAATAATAAAATTGATGTCTAAATTTTTGGGTGGAATATAAATGAAGGTACTTGACAGAATATCAGTTTTTTGTATAATGTACTCCAAACAAATTATTTGCTTAATTCTCCCTTGATTAGGTTGTGTAAAAGATATAACGAGTTTCAGCATGTGCTAGATATGTCTGGTGATTTTAATTTAATATGAAAATTTTGTGAATATTTTTCTTTATTGTATATTATATATTTTAAATGATATTAGTGTAGTCTCATGTTAAAATGTAAATACGTACATGTTTGAGATGAATAAATAATAATAATAATCATACCAAGCAAATATTTGTTGTTCAAAAATATATTTTATTTTTATTTTTCTAGGAGGCTCTGGCTCAAATTTCTGAATACTCAGAAGCTGGTATTACAGTTAGGGGTACATATGTTGTAACTGGAAAAGCTCCACCTGAAGGTGAAAGAAAACTTTACTTGGCCATCGAAAGTACCAGTGATATAGCTGTTTCAAAAGCGAAGGCTGAGATTACGAGGTTGATGAAGGAAGAATTGCTTAAATTACAAACTGCTGGTCATCATACTTTCAACAAAGCTAGATATAAGGTTATATAATTATTTAAAAATATATTCTCTGTAATAATAACAGAAGTTGTGGAGTTTTTTTTTTTTTTTTTGGTGTAAGTAATCATGTTTAAATATATGAATTTTATACCCATATTGGTAGTGTTATTTTTTTAACCTTACGCATTCTGTCACTTTCCTAATGTATTACTCTTGTCAATTGTCAACATGTCATATGAAAATTAAGATTAAAAATAACAAAATTAAATGAAATTTTGAAATTGGACAGACTACGCAATGTGGAAAAATTTATTGGATATATTTGGTTTAAGTAAACAAATAATAAATGTATTGATACCCCCTACAAACATTTTATTACAGAAAAGAAGCAGAAATAAATTTATCATAAAATAAATAATCATATGTTCTACCACTAGTCCAATAATAGGAGTACACACATGTACAAAATATTTAATAATAATGTATTTATTATCATATCATTACAAAAAAAACAACATATCAACATAAGTGACAATAAAAAATAAGTTTAAGAGACATTAATTGGAATAGGTTCAGATTATTTGATTTAAAGCAAACATCTGTTCATCCACCCATTCATTAATCTCTTTCAATCATACATGCTATCCATCCACATATACAATGTTACAAATATTTCTGTTTTCTAATTTGAGAAAAAAGTGAGAGTCCAATGAAAAGATAGCTAATATCACTAAATTAAATTTAAAAAAAAAACATGTTAGAAGTTACTATGGTTATTTAGAATTAATTTCTATAATGGAATATAATTATAGATATTGGCAAAGCAATGAGAAAATTACCCTTTTTGTGATATGTATGGTGAAGATACCGTAAAACTATGGATGTGTTAGAATTTGTTTGTTAAATTTCGGTGTAGAGATTTTGATGTTAAAGATGTATCATGCTTAGGAAGGCCAATTGAAGTTGATGATGACAAAATAAAGGCGTTGTTCGAATCCTGCCAGATGACTGAGCTTGAGTGGAACAGATGTTAATAATATCGCTACCTTGCAAGGAAAGAACACAACCAATACTTCTTACATTCATATTTGTACATATATAAATATGTATGCTAGTGAGATATGGACATTAAAGGCCTCGCGTATACAGAAGATCCAAACAACGCAAAAAATTGTTGAGAGATGCATGATGGGTTTGGAAATTAGTGATAAAAGGTCGGGGATGTTATAGGAACAGTGAAAATGCAAAAATGAAAATGGGCAGGATATCTTGGAAGGCGAGCAGATCATTGATGATCAAAGGAATTAATCTTGTTGGCACCAAGAGAGAACATAAGACCAATACGAAGACCCAATGATAAGTCGGACAGAAAACTCGGAAGTTGTTTGGGAGTTACGTGAATGAGAAGAATGCATAACCGTGGTGAGTGGAAGGAAATTGGGGAGGTCTTTGCCCAGCAGTGGATGAATAACGGGTGATGATATCTTTACCAGGTCTTTTTACGTGATGTTTAATTAGCAAACATGGTATTTGCATACACTTTTCCAGCTAATTGGAAACTCGCCCGTGTAATCCCCGTATACAAAACAGGATACTCATTCGATATCAAAAAATATAGACCGATAGCCATTCTGTCTAATTTAGTGAAGGTTTTTGAGTCCTGTATTTACGATGCTATATATCCACATGGACCAAGACACATATCTATTCATCAGTATGGTTTCATGCAACAGAGATCCACTACTTGAAACTTATTTTCATTCACTTAATTTTTTACCTCAACAACTGACCAACAAGGTCAAGTTGATGTCATATACACTAACTTTGCTAAGGCATTTGATCATATAGATCACAGTATCGTCACTGTAAACTTAAGAACTTTGGTCTCTCCAATCCCTAAAAGACCACTTCTAATCATGTCTCTCACTGTCTTCTCTCTGTTCATCATCTTGGACACTCATCCGATTCTTTCATGGCTACATCTGGTGTTCCTTAAGGCTCAAACCTTGGACCCCTTCTGTTTCTGTTATTTATTGATGGCATCACACTCTCCTTATAAAACCATAAACTTCTCTTTGCTGATAATTTAAAGATATATGCTCAAATACATAGCCTCCAAGACTTCAGATCTCTACAAGGTGATCTCATTCGACTAGCCAACTGGTGTGACTCAAACAAAGTGCATCTTAATACTGACAAATGTAAAGTTGTAAGTTGCAGTCGAAAATCAAACCCCATAAACTTCCAGTATAGTATATCCAGTTGTCCTCTAAGTCACTGTGACGGCACCACTGATCTTTGCATTAAGTATAATAGTGGCCTAACCTTCAACTCCCATATCACTGAAATTACATCCTCAGCACATTGTATGCTTGAATTTATTATTAGATCTAGTAAAAACTTCTCTGACTTCACTGCCATTACCACACTACACTTTACTACACATTCATAAGGTCCAAACTTGAATATGGCTCCATCATATAGAACCCCCCAGTATAGAAAATTTGACTAATTCTTGAACATGTGCAAAGAAAAATGCTGAAGTATCTATATTTTAAAAAATGTAATCCCTGCCCAGAACGAGGTCTCCCTAATGCATTTTATCTCCCAAAATCACATACCATCCTTCTAACAAACTCTCCTATTCACAGGATATGTACCACATACCATACAGTCCTGAGGTCAACTGATTTATTCCATCACAACTTAAAACAATCCTACGTGCACTATTTGTTTGATTGTTGTTTTTCTTTTTCCATTATTTTAGTGTTAATGTGTTTGTGATCCTGTAACTTTTTGAGAAAATTTCTGTAACCTACTCTGTAAATGGAGTAATATGTAGAGCAGTCGAACTAAAATAAAAATAAAATAAAAGATATGAGGGCGTGTATTAGCAAAATAAAGGGTTAGGATATAAACGCAAAATTTCAAAACTTAGTTACGTAACTAATATTAATTACTTGTAACATTGATCTTGTACTTGAAAATAAAATAATCATTCATTGAGACTATGATCAGTGACCAGTAAGTTATTTTTTTTAATAGGTTGCTAGACAGATTGTATTCAGTTGTTTGTGCTAAAAATAAACTAGATAACATAAACAAATAACAAAATTTGCAATAATACATTTTTAGCAATTAGTAATCAAAGTTATTTGCTGATCATCATAATTATAATTGTATTTGTGATTATAGAAGGCAATCCATTCATAATGATGTTCCTAAATGGGTTTGTTTCTCAAAAAGAAGGTAGAGAAGACCAACAAGGTATAAAACTTGCCAGTAAATAATTTTACTTCAATAAGAAAGACGAAAGATGGTCAGTTAGGCATATAACAAGTTATATAATAACTTTGTGTTTTTAGGCTATTAATTGTAAATCAGTAATTAACCATTATATAGCCATAAGATTAGCAACAGAAAGTCAATATGACAAAAACAGGACAACAAATCTAACCAATGAAATATTTAACTTCCGTAAGAGAGGCCACCAAAGATCAACTAGACAGTAATTAGTTTTACTTCAATAACAGAGACGATAAAACATTAACTAGGTGTAAAGCTATCCAGAAAACAATTTTACTTCTCTAAAAGAAGACTTGGTACTAACAAAAAACCAGTGCTGTAACAGGCTTGAATCTTGGCAGTTAATAGTTTGTATTCCTTATGAACCGCCAGCGAAAGTCAGCAAGGCTTACAACTAGCCAATAATCAAATTAACTTTCCTAAGAGATATCACAAAAAGTCTGTCATAGAGATCATAGAAAGTTGCAAAACTAGATAGCACAAGAATTGCTTCCGTATGATAGGTCATAAATAGTTGAACAGGTGCAAACTAGCCAGTAAACAATTTTACTTCACTGAAAGAATGTCAGTCAGGCAAAAATTAAGAGGTAATAGTTTTGCTTCTTTTAGAAAGGTCATATAAGGTAAAAAGCTTAAAACTAGTAACTTAATACTTTTATTTCCCTAAGAGAAGCAATAGAAAAACAAAAAGATGTTAACTAACAAATACATAAAATCACTTCCTTAACATTCACAGAATATTGACTTCTGTAGTCAGATAATAGATGTGTAAATCTAGCCATTTCTAGATTTGTTTCCCTATGAGAAACTAAAAATTACATACCGGCTTAAAACATGCCAGTGAATAATTTTACTTCCCTAAAGGATGCCGCAGGAATCCAAACCGGTTAAATACTAATGAGGTCAAGGAAAGCCATGCAGTTGTAAACCATGCTAGTAAAAAACTACTTCCATAAAAAAGATCACAGAAGGCCATGTCACAACTTGCCATTAAATATTTTCTTTCCTTAGGACAGGTCATAGAAACACAACTAGACATCAATATTAGGGAATATATAGGAAAATATATTTAGTAACAAATTTTACTTCTTTAAGAGGTCAACAGAAGGCATTTTAAGAGATGGCACATGAGGTAAGTCAGGTGTAAAAATATATAGTTAATAGTTTTGCTTCCCTGATAGATGCCATGAAAGAACAACTGGAAGTAAATCAAAGCAATATTAATGTTATACAGCTATTAGTATGTTTGGTGTACAACTAGCCAGTAAATAATTTTGCTCTTAAGAAAGTCCAAAAAAGAGAACTGGGCCCATAATTATGTAGCATATATTTTAGCTCTTCGAGTAGAAGCGAATAGTTCAATCAGGCGTAGGGAGTGAATAGTTCTCTTGACTAAGAGAGATCATAAATAGCCAAATCGTTAGTTTCCTATAGGAAGAAATAAATAGGCAGTTAGGCGTAAAACTAACCATTTTCTAGTTTTCTTCCAAAAAAGAGAATCAGACGAAAAACTTATTTAAAAAAAGCTACAAATAACAACCAGACAGAGGTAAAACTAGCCTATAAATAAGTTTGCTACCCTATGAGAGGCTATGAAATTTCAACCAGGGATAAAACTAGAAACTTATCAGGTTTGCTTTAAAAAAGATGTCATAGGCCAACTAGATATAAAAAACTTGGAAATAATTTTGCTCTACTAAAAAATGCCATAAACAGATAACTAGGTGACAAATGATCTGGAAAGAAATATTACTTCCTAAAAAATGTAAATAGTTTTTTTCTAAAACTGACAAGCCAAAATAAGTGTAAAACTAGTCAATACAACAATTTTACTTCTCTAAGAGAGATCATACAAAGGCAGTCTTTTGAAACAAGCATTTGCAGTGCCTTTTTCTTTCCTAACTCCGAATTGGGAACCAGACAGTATATTGCGTCTTTCGCAAAAGCTGTATATTCTTTTGCAGATAACCATTTCATATACCTTAGACAGAACAGGCAGATATGATATTGGACGATAACTGGAAACAAGGCAGTTGTCATTTTTAGGGATCGCAATAACTCTTACATATTTAAAGCTATCAGGAAATACTCCATGGTGAATGGAACTGTTCACCAGAGCAGTGAGATGCCCCAAAATTGTCATAAAACATCGCTTGAAAAAATTAACAGACAAACCATAAATATCAATAAAGTTCGAGGGACATAGACTCTCTATGACATAAAGGTAGGACAGAGGATTCTTTCAATTTAGCAATCTTATCATTCAATTTTATTATTTATTAGCAGCTGCTATCTTAACTAGACTAAAAGAGCCATCTAAAGGGCAACAAGGCCTTACATACATTAAAGTGAAAATAATGTTGCTCGACTACTAGACTCTTCAAAAGGCCGGTTGAGTAAACATTTGGGCAGCTGTTATCTTAACTAAATTAAGAAAGTCATTAGCTCAAGAAATTCTTTTCGATTAATCAATAAAATAACCAATGAATCGATAGTCAATTACATGATTAATCATTGATCGATTATTTGATTATTTGATTGTTTGATTATTGATTACAGTAGAACTAACTCGAGCTAGCCGATAACCTTTCATATAGGACGGAATGTCCGTCATAAAAAACGGATTTTCCGGACGCGTATGTTAAAAAAAATTGACGAATTTGTGAATTTACTGTAGTTACGTGTTTGTTATTTAAATTATGCCTAAAAAATTTATTTTCACAGAATTATTTTTATTCTAACGATGCATAGCAAAGATTGTTGTTTATGTTTAAATAAGAAAATCATAATGAGATACAAATTATTCTTAAATATTAATGCTTATGTATTCATCGTAAGAATACAATTAAGTGAAAAATATGTGCTATTGCTTGCTTAACTAGACTAAAAAAGCCATCTAAAAAACAATTAAGAATATGATTAATATAAATAAATATCGTAGGAATGTATAACTAATTTATTTGTATAGAGTAAGCAATTTAATATGATTAATTAAATTATCATATTTCGAGGACGGAATTCTTATCCATGGCCAGATATCCTAGGCCCATAATGTTTAGATAATAATAGCTTATTGAGCTAATGAACAGTCTATACAAAATTTGTTAATTTTGAGAATTTTAAAAGAAATTTTGAATCATGCTGTATAAATTATCGGCACCCTGAATAAAGGAATTCAATGATTATTAACATTAATAAATATAAACAAGATATCACATAAAAGAATATACAATCAGATCAAAAATAAATAAAAAATCGAGAGTTCAGTGGTTCATTGTATTAATTAATACTGGTTTTTATAATAGGGTTCATTTTCATATCATTTTTTGCATTATAAATACGTTAAAATTTCATAACATATATGTATTTATAAAATAAAGGATTAGGAAATAATAGCAAAAGTTCAAATCTTGGTTATATAATGAATATTAATTATTTGATAAGATTGACCTTGTACTTGAAAAACATAGAATAATCACTCGAGAAACTGTCAATGATCTATAATCATACATTTTTTTAAAAGGTCGCCAGACATATTTCATTCAGTTGAATAGGCTAAAATACATTAGATAAGAAAAATAAAATAACAATTTAAATACTATGAAAATAATTATTTTTCAAAGTTATTTGCTGATCATCAATAAAGCACATTCATTTGGATCAACGAAATGCTAGCTATTACTATTAGAGGTTACAGTAGACAACTTATACATATAATACTATTGCTTCCGAGAGAAAAGACGGAGACAACCAAATTTGCTAATAAGTAATTTTACTTCAATATGAGAGACTACAGGTCAGCCAGTTGTAAAATAGGCCATATCATAATTTTAATATATAATTCTACTCCTTTAGTAAATAATATAAGCAATTGAAGCATTCCTCCAGGTGTTAAACTTGGCAACAGACAATTTTGCTTACGTAAGAAACGCCGTATAAAGAGAACAGGACGTAAAACTAACAAACAAAATATTTTAATTCCCAAAGCGAGGTTAAGGAAGAACTATTAGTATTTCTTCACAAACATAGACGATACAACACCAACTAGGTCTAAATATATTTGGAAAACAGTTTTACTTCCCTTAGAAAAAACAAATTAGGCATAAAACTAGCTAAAAACCGGAGTTTTATCACTAAGAGAGGCTAAATTAGGACAACCAGGATTAAAACTTGAGAGTTAATAATTTTTGTTCCTTAAAAAGGCTGCCAAAAGTCAGCAAGGCATTAAACTAACCATTTAATAAATTTTCTTTCAAATGAGAGCTCATGGAAGCACCACAGCAATAATCAAATTATTTTTCCTAAGAAACCCCAAAAGGCGTACAAATACGTCAAGAAGTTGTAAAACTAGCAAGTAAATAAACTTGCTTCCCTATAAGAACCGAGAGAAAATCAACCACGTAAAAAAACTGGGAGAAATAATTGTATCTACAGTTATATTGCTTCAATATAAACGATAGAGTGCCAGAGAACCATAAACTTAGTCCGTAATTACTAGTGATGCCCCAAAAGGCCAACCAGGCATAAAACTAACGAGTAGGTATATAATTTTAATTCACTAGGAGATACCAACAAAGAACATGAAACCTTGAAGGAGCTAAATGACCACAAGATCGACATCTGCGCTCTTCAAGAAACAAAAAAAGGAAAAAGATCAAAAGCAGTACTGTGACTATCTGGTAATATATAGTGGAGTAGAAACACATAAGCGAGCTAAGGAAGGAGTAACCGTAGCAATCCACAATAAATACATAGACAACATAGAACAATGCCAATACATATCGTCACGCATGAAGGCAATCACAATGAAGGCAAAACATCGAAAGGTAAATATAGTATCAATATACGCTTCAGAGGACAATTAACCGAAACATGAAAGAGAACACTTCTACGACCAACTTCAGAACACATTCGAGAATTGGCAATGAAATAATACCGGGTGTTGAGCAGCGGTTCTTGGCCTGTGTTCGCTAAATGAATTAATAATTAACAACACTTACTTTGACCACAAAGTTCAACATAAGTTCACTTTTGGAAACACAAGGGAGCAGAGATCAACAATAGACTATATACAGATACATACACCCAACCCAAGTGCAAGACATAAGAACACTGACCTCAGCGAACGTCGGCAGCGACCACAGTGTTCTGCTCGGAAAAATAAAAATAAAACTAAAATGAGAGAAAAACACAAAACCAGGTACACAAAACAAAGCATAAACGTGGAATCATTGTTGGACGAATCAACATGAACGCTCTATCAAGACAGAATCAAAAATAAAATGGACGAAACCCCAATAGAGACAGGAGAGGATATGAAATATACGAACATCAAATGGACAACCAAATAGAACACCAAGGGTTCCACAAGGAGGTGAAAGAGAAGTGTGAAGAAATAAGACCTATCTGAAATACCGTACCTTAAGAACCCCTGAATCATACGAACAGAGCAAGACATTTCGCAACGAAACAACAGCATTGGTGAGACAGATTAAGAGCGGACACTGGGAAACATTCTCTAAACGAATGGAGAGATTTATTAGAACACAAAGAGAGAGGTAAGCGAACTGACCGAGACCCACCAAATAACACAAGCACATGGACGAAATACCTTACAAAGTTCTACAGTAAACAAGAGAACGTAGCTGAGGAATACACATCATATAAAAAATAACGATGACTTAAAAATATAAATGGCAGACATACAACGAGCGTTCAAACAACTAAAGAACAAGAAAAGTCCAGGACAAGACGATATCCCCAATTAGTTGCTCAAATTCGGCGGGCAATCCTTCGCCCAACAGATAACCATTTTAATTAATAAAATGCTTAGCTACCATAGAATACCAGGTGAATGGAGGAACAGTGCCATGATTCTCATGTTAAAAAAGGTGACAAAAAAGTACCTGACAACTATATCGGCATAAATCTCCTTAGCACAACTCTAAAATTGACCACGAAGATTATAACTAATATAATCAACAATATCATATCCTTGTCTGACGAGCAGCAAGAATTCAGATCAGGAAGATCCTGTAATGACGCCATTTTCGTTATAAGGCAGATAACCGAGAAGTCTGTTGAATATAACAAACCAGCTTTCATGTGCTTCATTGACCTGGAGAAGGCGTTCGATCGTGTCCAACTGAATGATGTAAAGCATCTCCTTTATAACAGACAGATTATACCTTGTAACCTAATTAAATTAATAGAAAATATATACAGGACAAATAACATACAAGCCAAGATCAACGGAGAACTAACAGAACCCATTCCAGTACAGAACGTCATACGACCGGGATATTATTTAAGCCCGCTCTTTTTAACATTGTCGGGGGCGAAATAATGAGGCAAGTACTTAAACTAAACCGATACAAAATGGGGAAACGTGTTACGTTTGCTACGCCGATGATGCAGTGCTAATAGCGGAAAAAGAGGACGACCTCCAGAGATTACTAAACCAGTTCAACTGCACAGCAACACTGTTTAATATGACGATATCTACCGCAAAAACAAAATGCACAACAACATCTAAAATAGCTATCGGTTGTAAGTTAGCCGTCGATGACAGAATAATACAGCAAGAGGTGAAATTTAAATATCTAGGAGTGGACATCTCAGGGTATGGAAGATATAAGCGGAGGTAAGGCACCAAACAATGAAAGCAACAAGAACCGCAGAGTGCCTAAACAACACAATATGTAAAAACAAATACATAGGGATTGAGACCAAGAATATATAAGGCTGTAATATGACAATAATGACCTACATCGCAGAGATCCGACCTGACACGGCTAAAACAAAAAGGCCATTAGAAATAGTCGGAGAGAAGGTACTGCGGATAATTTCCGGAAGAAACGCTACTGGACAGGGAGAGGAGCGAAAATATTAGAAGAGACTGCAAAGTGGAGAACATCAACGAATGTGCTAGGTTAGACAAAAAATGCGAGTGGACCGAGCACATAAGCCGAATAGATGGAGAAAGGATAGTAAAATTAGCAAGGGATAGATCCCCAGCGGAAAGAAGAAGAACGGAGAAACCAAGAAAAAAATGGAGCGACAACATCACCATCGATGGAGACTGAAGGCATGAGGTACGATGAAAAGAAACAGTCAATTATGCCTAAATCAAAGGATGACGAAGAAGAAGAGAGGTTATATTTCCTGTCTAGCCAGCTAGGCATAAAACGTGCCAGTAAACCACTTTATATCCCTAAGAGAGGGCGCAGAATACCAAACAGGTAGGAAACGAGATAGTTAATAGTTTTGTTTTCTTAAAAGCTGCCATAAAAAAAACACCAGGTGTGAATCTTGCTTGTAAATAGTTATGCTCTTTAAGAGAGGCCAGATAAGACAAAAGAAGTTCCAGTAAAACTTTACTTCCCTAAGAGAGTTTTCAGATAACAAACCAGGCGTAAACCTAGCCTATTAGGCATTAAACTAACCTTCATATAGTGCTTCTCTAAGTGGGGCTATACACAACCATTCAGTCAAAAAACTAGCTCATAAACAAGTTTACTTCCCTAACAAATGCAAATGAAGGATAACCAAGCGTTAAAGTGGCCAATTCATAAGTTTAGTCCTCTACGAAGCAGTAAATAAATTGGATTCTCTAACAAATATTATAAAAATCTAACCAGGTGTAAAACTAACCAGAAATAATTATACTTTCTTAAGAAAAACAATCGATAACCTAGTTTTACTTCCCTTAGAGAAGTAAAAAAATTTCAACCAGGTAGACAACTGGTCATATAAGGTAAGAACGTGTAATATTTTTGCTTCCCTTACAGAGGCAATTGAAAAACAAAGAAATGTAAAACAACCAATACATAAATTCACTTCATTAAGACCGAAGGTTAACTAATAATAAAATTAACAGATATCATATTGCTACCGTAGCAGGTTAATAATTTTGCTTACCTAAGAAAGTCCATATAAAGCCAACCATGCCCAAAATTAGCCAGTAAACTATTTTGCATCTCCAACAAAAACCTAACCTATTAATTGTTGTGTCTGAAATGGATCAATCAGAAGTTAAACAGAATAATACAGATTGGTGCAGAATTCCTCCACATCTCTTACAAATTTATGTTTATCTGTAACGATTTACCTTCTTGAAATTTAATTTTGGTTACTTATACTTTTACACAGTTAAATTTCCTACTCAAAGCTTTCATATTTATATTGCTTTCAATGGTATCTATATATTTTTTTTGTTTTATAATTTCTTACGTCTTTTCTGATCTCTCTATTAATTGTTCTACTTAGACTTAGTTTGCTGTTTCTGGGATTTTTTGTTTGAGTATATATTTTCTTTCGTCACCCGAATGTCGTTTGTTATTTTCTTGGTTAATTCTTCAAAGTCTGCATTTTCTATATTTGATTGTGACTGTCTTAGGTTTAATTCTTGCTCGTATCTCATGTGATGTTGGTTCAATATTTCGGCAGTTGGGATTGGGCTATGTTGGATTAGTTTTTTCCGTTCTATTTTGGTATTTATTCTTATGAAAGCTTTAGTCAGTCTGTGGTCACTGCCTGTACGAATTGTATTTAAAACAGTTACGTCTGTAACAATATCTCTCTTCTGTTTAACAGTATGAAATCAATTTCGGTTTTTTGTGTGACCGTCCGGACTTTTTCACGTCCACTTCCTCTTCAATGATTTATTGAAGAAGGTATTCATACAGGACAGTTGTTCCTCTTGTAGATAGTTCAGTAATCGTTCGCCACGTTTATTTAGTGTTCCGGTTTTTAATTTTCCAATGTAATCTGGTCTTCCGTGTTGATGCCTATATTTGCATTAAAATCCCCCATTGTCAGACATTAGTGAGTTTTTTCGCATCTAATAGGAAGTATCATCAGTTATATTCAAAGTTTTAAAATATTCCCTTAAGTAGGCTCCGGTATTTTCATTAAAATATACATTAACGTTAATAAATACAGTGTATTTTATTTAACCCTATATTGAATAATGAAAATAACTTTTTTTTCACACAGCGAGTGTTGTTTTATGTCATGCATGTTAGTAAACTGTATTTTATTTAAATAGTGTTTTTCCATATAAAACAGCCTAGTAAACAGAATTTTTCCATAAAAAACAATCATTCTATCATCTAATTAAATTATATTAACTAAAACACTTGTTGTCTCTCATTATATTTCTAAAGCACAGATTATTTTATGGAAAATAAAGATAAGTTTAAATAGAGAAATGCAAAGAAATAATAATAGGTCAAAGCGATAACATGTCTATTTTGATCTTCAAATTAGTATAAATACTATACCGGTCTTTGGATTAAACACACTTAGGTGTCTTCTTTAGAGGTTGCACCATGAAAGTCGCTGTTGTGTTCTTAGCTGGGCTTTGTGCTCTGGCTATTGCCACTCCAACCCCAACTAAAAATACAGGGTACCATCATGCTTACAAAGTTGGTAAGTTATAAATATATTTTTTTCCAAAATTGTAGTTTCTATGAATAAATATAGGCAAATACTACAACATTACTTAGGGATACCATACGTTCCGGTTTGACCGGGTTAGTTCCCATTTTGAGTCCATACCCCAGTGTGCTGGCCGGTTTAGTTTCTCCTGGTTTTTATAAATCACTCCAGTTTTATTACATAGCTAATTTGAAATAGTTCTATTTAAACCTTTATCATTACACTGTTGTAATATAGTCTTCTCCTATTCTTTACTTGTTTCGCCTCTACAAGTATAGGTGAACCTACAATTTAAATTCGATTCCGAATCTCAGTCATTCATTGAACACATTAATTTTTGTTGAAAACTGCTTATATGTTGATATATATATATATATATATATACACATATATATATATATATATATATATATATATATATATATATATATATATATA
>JAWQRN010000576.1:0-28223 GCA_033557685.1 Sperchopsis tessellata
GTAGTTCGTTTCTGTATTTAATATATCGACTTGGCCGGTTTGCTTGATATTTGATTTTTCAAATATTTAAATTACACACTCTGTTATTAATGTTCGGCTTTGTAGATCATATTCCAATTAGCTCTTTTTAGTAGTTTTCTGTTGTCATTGATGTACCTTCGTACAAATAATGACTCATGGTATTTTGTATGAGATATGCCAGGATGTCAGACACTAAAGATATGCAATCAAATAAGCTTTCCTAGCTCATAAAAGTTGTGCAACCAATTAAATGAAAATACATTGCGGGGTAGATTGTCTATGCCTTTTGATTACCATCAGATTTTCAACAAAAATTAACTTACACACTCATTAAACTCATATAAATCAGTTCATTATTTTTTTAGTATAATTTGCACGTACTGTCAATGATTTTCTACTTCCAGGTTAGTCAAAACAGTGCTTAAAACATTTATTTTTTCTATAGAATAAATAAGAGAACTTTTATGAAGCTGACCTACAATAAGTAGTAAAACCAATGCCAATTTCTTAGTATCTTGATGAATACCAGAACGTGAGTACCTTACAGATTGATTGTAAGGAAATAATTTGATGTGAATTTTACTTAAGATGGTTTATTATTAAAACATCTTCTCCCATTTATATGCTATGGTATAGTCCATAATATCCCAGAATAACACGTGAATAGTGCAATTGCAACATTTATGTAACTCAGTTTTCATACAATATGCTATTTGGATTCGTTCTTGTAAACTAAAAATCTAATATCAGCTGTATAGGAGAAGCTAGATCTATCTAGCTTTGTAGTTAGTACTACAGATCTTTATATGCAAATAACGTTTACAGATGAATTCCAAATTTGTTAAAGTTAATTATTGCTGCAGAACTTATTCGACGATATAGTGATTTGTATTATTTAAAAGAATATCATTTGAAATACATTTAAACGACAATCTCTCTAAGTTTGATTTAACAGATCTCGATTTAGTGAATTTAGAATTTAACGATCAAAATTTCACGAATCTATGATATATGAAGCTTCGAACTTCCCCTGGTTATACGATGTTTAGTATGTATCCTTCCCCCATAGCCCTACTTCCATTCCCCTTTAAGTTGCAAATTATCCACTGTGTTTGTATTATAGCGAGGGTCATTTAACATTGTAGGAACATAAACTTATATGAATTTATTCTTGCTATATATTCTCAAATATACCGGATGTCGCAAACAAATGTTACCACACTTTATCAGCAGGTAAAACGCAGAATTTTATTTTATTAGATTTAACGGTTGAGAAATAATAGCCCAATCCAGATTAAGTTTTGAAGAAAGAAAGTTTATGTTACGGCTACTAGAAGTACGAAACCGCGGTAGAAGTGCAAAGATGATTTTGGAGAGAATTTCACACTGATTAGCCTAGTACACTCACCATAATACGAATTAGAGGTAAGTTTGAAGCAGATGGAACTGTTC
Organism: Sperchopsis tessellata; assembly: GCA_033557685.1. NCBI lineage: Eukaryota > Metazoa > Arthropoda > Insecta > Coleoptera > Hydrophilidae > Sperchopsis > Sperchopsis tessellata. The sequence goes on from JAWQRN010000576.1 coordinate 1,474, forward strand.
AGAATGTTCAGAGACAATGTATCGTCTACAGCCAAGGACATCGCTTCACCAAGCTGTTTGTGAACTAAGAATTCCAAAGGATAGTGTCCATCGTTTTAAGTGGAAAATTTACATACCGAAATTAGTACACGCTCTCATTGAAGATAATCCAGATAGAAGAGTTGAGTTTTGTGAGTGGTATTTGGCAAAATATGAAGAAGACCAAGAATTTCATAGGCGATTAATTTGGAGTGATGAGGTTACATTTACATTAAATGGTACAATTAATTGCCACAATTGTATACACTGGGCGTGTGAAAACCCACACATTATGGAGGAACATCATGTGAATTTACCAGGAGTGACAGTTTGGTGTGGCTTATCAGCGCAAGGATTAATTGGCCCATTCTTTTTTGAGGGTACTGTCAGCGTTGCCAGTTACCTTAATTTATTGTAGGAATCTATCATGCTAGGTATTCTTGAAGATTTTGGCGATGAGGGATTTTATTTCTAACAAGATGGAGCTCAACCACATTTCCATTGTGATGTAAGGGCCTACATTAATGAGAACCTGCCTAACTTGAGAATAGGACGCAGAAGTCCTGGAGAATACCCACCGCAATCACTAAACCTGACACCACTGAATCTTTTCTTATGGTGTTTTCTTAAGAATAAAGTTTATGGTAAAAAACCTGCAACCGTTGATGCATTGAAGGTAGCCATCAAAAGGGAATGTGCTGAAATTCGAATGAAATGTTTTTAAATGTGTGTGATTCCATAGCTTCACGATACTAGCGCTGTTTAAATCACAATGGTCATCAATTTGAAAATATGAACTAAGTACAAAAAAATACGTTAATCTAGTTCATTATAAACATTGAAAGCAAATTGTACAATATTTAATAAACACTTAGTTTTTCACTTTAAAATCTATAGTATCATTTAGTTCTTCAATTTATTACAGCATAACGATACTATTTATGTAAAAGTACGTTTCTTCTGTACATTTTTAATAAAATTGTTCACCGCATGGTGAGTAACAAATATTGTGCTGTTTTATAATTTGGATTTGTGTTGAGATCCAAAGAATATATATAGTGATAAGAGAATATCTTATATTTCTAGTAGAAGGAAACATATTTTTCAAATGTTTGGACCACCACTAAATTTATAGCAAATTATCAGCATATGAGAATGAAATGGATTTAAATGACTAAATGACCATGACCAGTGTTGAAATTGAGAGTATCTCACATATTATATATCTGTTAACAAAAAATATTTACATTTAAAATGGCATAATCATTGGAAACTTATAATTGAACAAGAGCAATTATCCTACAATTGTGGGCTGTATATATGATAACATTACAAACACCAGAACTTGAGAAGTAAACACAAAATAAAAACATCTATGAATCCCACTGTATTTAGTGAAATTTCAACTAGCCTAGAGCTGTATGTTAGATTTAGGACATAAAAGTTACTCTTTCTGTTTCTATAAATTCTTTCAAGGGACTTAAAATATAAACATTATCATCCAATTTATTTTTTCCACCTACCATAGATAAAACATATATAGCAGTGTATGGTGCTACACAGATAAGCCAGACAGTATATACAGGAAAGAAATATGGTAAATACATGAGCCATTGTATTTAACAGTAGAGTAAAATTATGATTTGTTTAAGGTTATGAGTTAAAAAAAGTAATGTTTTGCATTTTCAGATTTATGAAATAAGTTTCTCTCTACACTATTAGGCCACAGAATAATGGGTTAGACCGAAAGTATTTTACATAATTTAACTTTGATAGTGAGCAAGTGAGTAATACACATATTAAGATAAAATATATAAAATATAAAAAGAAGATATCCAAATATCTCGCTAGTAAGGTTCGTAAAATCTAAGTGATGAACCCCAACATAGTTATTTTACAGCTTTAAATGTAATAGACTTGCAATTCTGGTATTGATTTTTCACATTGCATGTTGCTTATAGCCAGTACTGGCCTTGGTATAATTTAGAAGGTTGTTTGTATCAAAGTGGATGTGGTTCTGTTATAAGACAGTGATGACTGGATAGGAATATAAAGGCGTTTGTGAGAAAGTACCATGAAAATAAGTATTACGAATTTGCATAAATATATTCACTTCCTAAATAACTAATATTTGTTAAATGTTATAGTTTTAAATATAAATTTGCAGCAGGCACTATAGTATATTACAGTATACATAATTATTACAATTAATATATTAGAAATTTTACAATATTAATTTTTAGTTAAGTAGATGTAATACCATTTCTTTGTTTTCTTGATTTGTTGTGTTTCCCCTAAATTCTCTCCCCCAATGAAATTATAAAAACCGTATCTTTTTTAAAACTTTCGGTGCAAATCTATATAAACAGGTATTGTTTAATACCTATCTAATTGTCAAAATACAAAATTCTCATAAAGAAAATATGATAAACAATGAGTAATTTATTAGTTATGGCTTTGTTTAGAATAGATTTAAAGATTTCACACAGAATTTCACCATTTTTATTCATATAGAGTATGTAGCTACAGATTATATATATCATATATAATTTCAGTTTTTAGTTCATTATCATTTTGAAATTTTGTATTTTTGGCAGATAGTCATCAACATACGCAGATCTACGTACAGACAAACCTAAGCAATCGCTTCGAGATGCCACATAAGGCAAGGATGCTGTAGGGCACGCAATCACTAATGCTGCAAAGTTTATTTTAACTTCAAATGATAGCCAATCTTCAAAAACTGAAAATGTATGCTTAATCATCACGCAATTCATATAAAGCAATGAAAATATTTGATCTGAAACATGCGAAACTGTGCACTCTTTGGCTCTGTATGATTGTTTCGTCTTTTAACAATAACTGATCAGCAGAGCTAGTTAAAGAGTGCCCGATCTCACATCCTCAGATAGATATTATTGTATAATACACACTAGTAAAACCCAGTTGTAAAATTTAAATTCCTTCTATATTCTGCAATTACAACTAGCAACAAAGAACGTGATTCTGCTAGTTACCTTCCAAGGCCGGTATATTATAAACATTTTTGTGGAAAATGTAAACAAAGAAAATATTTGATCTGAAACATGTGAAACAATGTGCTCGTCAGTTCTAGACAATCATTTTATCTTTTAACACAGACAAGGCACTCTTCGACTAGCTCTGCTGATGAGTCTGTGTTAAAAGAAGAAACGATCGTCTAGAGCCGAGGAGCGCACAGTTTCACATGTTTCAGTACAAATATTTTCTTTGTTTACATTTTCAGCCTTTATTCAAATGTTTGTAACATGCCGGCCTCGAACAGTTGCTAGCAGAATCATACTGTCTTTTAGACTTAAGAAAAGTCAATTAACCTATATAGTTTCTTTCAGAAAACAATTAGAGACATATAGAAAATATCTAACTTCACAGATTTCTGATTAAACTTTATACACATGTCCACTAATGGAGATTGTTCATAAGCTCTAGTTCTATGGATTTGTATGTAGAACAGCTGGTTATGTCTATTTGTACGCACAGGTGCATGAAAAGGAATTCTACACAAGATGTGACAATTTATAAGTCAATTTAATAACTTGTATAAGAACAGTACAGCATCAATATATCTTAAGTTTTTCAGTTTTTTAAACTTAAATTGGATGCATAAGTCACAATACATCAAAATCACTATGTACAACGAACCTTTTAAAATAAATCTATCTTAAAAATCGCTTTTGAACTTTGTCTATAGTTTTGAATGAATATCGTAAATTGAGTCTCATATCACATCACAGTATCTCAAACCAGAAACCACTAGAAAAGTGTACACTTGTAAAGGACTCCATGTTAACAAAGGACTTCATATTGCGCAATACAAAATCCAGGATCCTGAACGCCTTGTTTATCACTGTCTCAACATGATTTATAAATGATATCTAATAATCGTAAGTCGTAATCGTAAGCACTATCTCATTATTAAGCACATAATTGAACATCAATAGATTATTTGTTCTCGTGTACGTAATTACACTACATTTTTTGATAGTAAATGACACTTTGTTTATGCAACTTCAATCAAACACTCTGTATAAGTCCTCCTCATCTGCAAACATTAATACCAGGCTATCAAATATACAGTTTGGCATAACATTTACAAAAACCTTGAATAGTAACGGACCCAAGTTCTATCCTTGAGGTACACCTGAAGCAGCAACATAAAAACTCAACTGATAGCCCCTATGACAAACATAATTATTACGTTTTGTAAGATAGCTAGCCATGAACATTAAAGCTGCTCGTGTGAGATCAAACCTTTGCAGTTTCAATCCACTTGATCGAATGCTTTGCAAAAGTCCAAGTAAATGTTGCTATTTTCTTTGTTCACATTTTCAACATTAATTAAAATGTTTATTACATGCCGGTCTCGGAAGGTAACTAACACAATCACATTTTTTGTTGCTAGTTGTAATTGCAGAATATAGAAGGAATTTCAATTTTACAACAGGGTTTTACTAGTGTGTATTATACACTAATATCGATCTGAGGATGATAGACCGGGCACTCTTCGACTAGCTCTGCTAATGAATTTGTGTTATAAGATGAAACGATCGTCCAGAGCCGATGAACACATGGTTTCACATGTTTCAGATCAAATATTTTCTTTGTTTACATTTTCGACATTTATTAAAATGTTTATAACATGCCGGCTTCAGACGGCAGTTAGCAGAATCACTTTATGTGTTTTGCTAGTTCTAATTGTCGAATATAGATGGCTTTTCATTTTTACAACTAAAATTGATATAGGCCATAAATCGAAACATAAGAATGCAAGTGTTTAACTGATTATCAGATCAAAATTAAAAATACAAAAGGAAAATCAAATAATAATGCCATAAACTATTATTCTGGACACCAAGTACAGATTAAAAACCTTAATGAACGGGCATATTAAATTCCTTTCGGTACACATTCATGAATATATTCGGAAGATTTTGGACAGGTTTTCAATTACTAACGAAATTACATAATTATCTTCAGGTTTTCCGGGAGATAATGTCGGCAAAAACAAAAGCCAACACATGGTTATCTCCCGGAAAACCTGAAGATATTTACTTTGGCCTTGGAAGCCTACGTACTGAATGACATTAATTATTTCTTTCTTCATTAGCAAGTCGTTGTTCGGTGTTTAGATCATGAAATTCAATAAAAAGAGACAAGATGGGATTGCCAAAATACTAATTTAAGAAGATGAAAAATATATATGTAAACATCATGAATTATCTAAAATGCATTTTATGAGGTAGAATATACTGATTCATCAATTTGAGATTAACTATACAAATACAAAATTTTATTTGTTAATTCAATGTCAAATCTGTAGCAAGTGTAGAAACAAAGGCTAAAAACTAAAGCTCACCAACTCACTACCCAGAAACTGCAGTGATGAAATGAAATGTTCAATCAGCTAATCGAAACATCTTTGGCATGCTGTACTTCACAGTGAGAGTATAGATGTATAAAAGTTTTTCTAGGACACTTCAGGAATTAATAGGACACTTAATAATGAGACAATATAAATTACACCAATAAATTCAACTCCTACGAAGATACAGCCCTTCAAAGTGAATGGACAGTATTTCAATTGTCTTCGCTAATTTAATGTAACTAAAATTAGATATGGAGACACAAATTAATTATGGAGACACTGCAAGACTTTCTCAACAATCAATAGCAAGTCAATAAGTGGTTAAAATAGGCCTAACCCAAAATCTAATCACTTTATAAACAGTAAGTTAAAACTGTAGTAATAAGCTAATATTTAATTTTTGGCTGATGTATACATTTTTGTGACAGCGGCTATTAACCAATTGACAGGTTATTCCTTTAGCTATCACTAATATAGAAATAACATTTTACGTTTTATTAAATCATAACTTGGTTATTTACATTCAATTTTAATTAATCTTTTGTTATGCGTTAAGGAATTATGTATATTTTACTTTTTATTTGAAAAAAAAATCAGTATATAAGAAAATAATTAAATTGATGCTTCTGAAAGAGTCATTTCCGGTCTAGTTACATATCTCAAATCTAATCAGTTCAGTACACTTAAATGTGAAATTTGAGATAATCAATAGAAAAGCATTTGCACAAGATTTACCTGTGGCACTAGACATCATACCAAAAAAAGGTTAAAACATCTAAATGCATAAATAGGTATTTGAACAGTATATGCAAATTAGTTATAAAAAGTCGTACACAAAATTTAAACACTGTGGATCTAACCTTTTCAAAAAAAAAGTGACATTGTCCATCCTCTTTGACAAGCTGTATTTCAGCAGTGATTGCATTTTTCAATATAGGTACATTCAAATTTATTTGTATTATTTATCAACCTTTTTGGAAATATTAGTAGAAAATCTATCTCGTTAGGGGGTTGTATTTTTGGATATAATAAGTTTGTGGTTCCCAGTTTAAAAATAGACCTGTCACCCCCTTCAAAAGACCTGGTAATATAAAATAATATATTTGAAAAAGCATATCCTTTAAAAACTGTGTACAAGGTGTGTTACCCCCGTCAAAATTCTCTCTTTTACTTCATTGTACTGTGTTTTGAATCAAAGCCCTCGAAATCTTTCCTTCCTCCATCCCAGCTCATAATTCAATACAATTTCTCCTCAATATATAACCTACATAATACTATCCTATTTCCAACCACCCATGATCTAGAACTTCTTTATTATTTTCGAATCCGTCAATTTTTGCCACAAGTAAGTTTCATAGCTGAACTATATCTCTACAGTCGTATTTATGTTTACAGAGTTTTTTTTGCAGATATACAACCTATATTATTTCTACAGAATTTACTTGAATTTTGTTGCATCAAAACCACATGGAGTTTAATTTAAATTGTGTTCACAATTTAATAAATTAGGAGAAATGACAAGAAAAATTAGAGAAAATACAGCATTTCAGTTAGCTGGAAAGGTGAGGAAACATTACACTGGATGTTCCACTCTTACTCTGGAAGAATTGCTGAGATACAGCCTATCAAAGACAATAGACAATGTGCTCTTTTTTAAAAAGTTAGATCAGAAGAATCAAAATTTCCAGAGTAAAAGGTTTACCAAAACAACAACATTACTATAGTAGCAGTATATCGTTGAAAGATAGTAACTTTTAAGTTAGTTTAAACATAGTTGTTTAAGCTTCTTTATCTCAAAAGTGACTTACACTACTATATAAATTTGATAAATCACTGATATTGTTCAAAGCGGGGTGGGGGAGCGAACGTTAACATGGAAATCACAGATTACTTTTACTTTAATTTAGATCTTAAATCTAAAGAACCCCAATGTTATTTATTAGTACTAAAACACATCGTGATATTCCATTGCTTTAAATAAAATACTTTTAAATACTTACGTGAAAAGATTATTTATTTTCTTAAAAGAAGTATAAAAACGTTTGCATATTTATAAACTAAAACTATTATTTATGTTTAAAGCAAATGAGTTCATGGTACTTTCACATAATTAACACCTTTGGGTTGAATGGTGTTATTGGACTGGTACAGTGACTATTAGATGCTTACCCCCCTGCTCATCCAACATGACGAGCGTTTTCATTCCCACCTCGTGGCTCTACAAACATCAAATAAATGGATCAGGGTCCAGATAAAGCCCATGGCACCATTATGCACAACTCCATTAGTTTGCGTTTAGTAAAAACAATGAATAAAACCACCTCTTGATAAATAAACATAGTGAATTTATCTCACGACAGGTCAACTGCAATGCTACATTTACAGCTACTGAAGTGAGGAAAATTCACTGCATTTAGATTTTTATTATTAACACTTTCGGTTAGGTTCCACCTGCCAATTCATGAAAGAAAAGAAAAACAATAAGTAATAAACTGGTTTGTTAGACTACCAACACCCTAAAAAGTCACCCCAACAAAGTACAACAATCTGGTACATAAAATCTTACCGCCTTGATGGTCCATCATCTGCAATGTTTTGGAGCCGCTGTCCACACTCTACAACATCATTACATAGTTCTACACTATACTGGCAGGAGACAACATTAAATACAGCTACAAATAACTTGTGACATAATTTCATTGTAATGTAAAAGTGTAACTGGAAATTAAAAGGTTGAAAACAACTACTTAGAATGATAATATGAAATTTAAGAATGTGTTTTTTTGTAGTAAAAACCAAAATCACCACTTAAAATCACTATTATCCTTAATGGTATAGGAAATTAAAATTAATTATTACAGCAGGCAACCAAACATTTTACTACAATTATTAGGAAACCCAACTGGTCTTTTTTTAAACTGGTATTAAACTGTCAAATGTACAGTTGTGTGTAGATACAATTTAACTGGTGTGATGACTTCGAAACTTAGAATACCTCTCTTAAACTAATAAATGCTACCATTATGTATACATGCTGTTAAATATTATGTTATGTTGCATTATACTAACGGTTTAATACCAGAACCACGTGTTTGCTGGAATGTTGTCATATTTGTATTACGATAAAATACATTTTGCAACCATTTTTATTATCAGATTTCTACTTACTGATGCAGAAAGTATTCATAGTTTATTGTTATAAAATTTTCTCATTCTTACATGAGTAGAAATATGTATACATTATAATATAAATGTAATTATTGTTTGTGTAATTTCTAAGTGACATCATTTACTCTAGTGTGATTACCTTAATTCGTTTAATGAGGAAGATGGCAATAAAGATTTTAAAGAAAATGTTGATTAGGAGCACATTGGGTAGTACTACATTTATTTAAAATAATAAAGTTGTCCAAAGAAATCACAGTTTTCTATACATTTTATTATGTCAACTAGTTTCCAAGTACTTGCTTCGTCTTTAGGGTTGAAATAAGATTTAGAAATCAAAGAATTATGAAAACGAAGGGCCTGTAGAAACAACTTCATTATTTTACATCCTCTCTGAAGTCTATCAGCCTTTCGTTTTAACAATTCTTCTATTCATATCTTATTTCAGACCTGAAGACAATTGAGGCAGGTGGTTTAATAAAGCATATAAAACTAGTGTTTCCTTGGGCAAAACATGCTTATATTTTTCAGTAACAATTTTTATAACACATGATTTAGTCAATATTGGACCAGTAATAAATATATTGTTTCTAGTTTTATAAAAAAAGAAGTCAAATATTTCCAGAAAATATGCTAAGAAACAATCTCAAATGATTATAACAAAGAAATGATGTATAACTTGAAAATCTATAAAAATGAAATGAAAAAAAAAGCATCCAGAAGTACTAATGTTATCATCCAGAAAAGTATAATATAAAGTAGCTAAAAGAAATAGTGATTCATTAGTAAACATCTTAACATAACATAAGATTGTTTATTCAAGGTTGTAGTGCTCAAGAACAAAAAAAAAATTATATATTTGATGTAGTCTGGTTCATAAATAAACACAAAATGTGTGGGTTTTCAGATTTATATATCTTCAGTGCCCTACAAGTAAACGTACAAATGGTGAAAAATACAAATAATATTATCAAGTCAATACATACAGAGATATACACAAACTTGCACTCACCACCACTGCTTCCTACACTAAAATATTTGAACTTGAGTCAAAACAGTAAATTGTATATAAAAACAAATAAACAATGTAACACCTGCAAAACAATTTATGGATGGAGAGTCAATCAAAAGAAGGAAAAAAATATATATAATATTTGGAAAAAATCAGAGCGTTTACATTTAATCATTCAAATTCTTACCTGTCTTAATTGAACGAACAATTTCAAATTTTTCAGCTATTTTTAGTTCCAGACTTTTATATGTCCTCATAACATTTCATTTTAACATTTATTAAGCAATATTTTTATTTTTATAATTATCTTAAGAAAAATTTGTTATAAAAATATTTAAACTGGTTCTGTAACTATAGAAAGTTTTTTATTAAGCGAATAATAATGTAGGAAATTTCTAATACATATACATGCTTGTAATTACCTCCCAGTTATACCTTCGAAAGTCCACAAAGATGGTTGTTACTATTGTTCAAAATCTTGCTTACTAAATGGCATGCATCTTTCATTTGGCACATGAATAGACCCGGTGTGAAAATCAACATATAATCACAAATCGAAACCACACGATGATGTTATAATTTTACCGAAAGAAAGCAGATTGCAGCTGTATTTAACAAAACTCTGGTGCAAACTCCGGACATTTCATAGTAACATAACAATATTTAGAGATGTTTAGAATGTACATCTAATATATGTAAAGTCCTATAGTATTTAAGTGTTGTGTTTCTTGTTTGACTTTTTCAGTTTTAAAACTGCACTACCAGTTGATATAACTGAAAATATTGAAAATTGTAATCATTAAGATTGAAGGCATCTTCACTAAATTTAGAAGTTACTTAAAACCTGAAAATAATTATATTTTTTTATGTAATTAAACAGCAAATTTAAAATCGTCATAAATACTGTGCTTCCCACTACTAATCCGTAAAATCTATTGTATCTAAAGAGAAAAGTAGAGAGAGCATAATGAAGTACACCGGGCAAGCACACTGAAGAAAGCAATGTGACTTTTTTTCTGAAATATCTTTCAACTTAAAAAATTTAAATTTAAAGAGAAATAAACATTAAATATTTGTCTTGATTTTAATTATTTCATATTCCAAGAACAGCTAAGAAAAAACAGCCAAGAAAGCATCATAAAAAATGTAGACCAGTACAAAAGTATTTTTGAAATTGCTACATAAATAAAAAACAGAAAAAGATGTACCTAGTGAACCAATGAATTGGATAATCAAAAAACAAAAAGTAGATAGCGTATAAGAAATTTTTTTTTAATAAAATAAGAGGTAACACTGATTAATAGACAGGAACAAGCAACTGATTTCAATACTTCTCCTGCAATCAACAATATATTATCAAATAAAAATAAAAACATAGTTTTTTTCATGTTTTGGAAACTGCACTTGTATTCAGAAAAAAATATTTTTTATACAATTTTGACAGTAAATACTTTTTGATGCTTAATTGATATTTTTTCTTACTTTAACTAGTATTAATAACGTAAGAGCGCTTAAAACTAACAAATAAAATAAAAAAATAAATCTGTTCATTAAATCCATTGCCAGCCATAGGTTCTGTTCTAATGCTCAAAACTGATAGATAGATCACACCCGTTCAGATAATACCTGACAACACTGTAATTCTAGTACCATGGTTGTATCCATGGAAATTCACATGTAAGTGCTGAGCCGAAAGTAGATTTTAACATCAGATCTATTATATCTACAATGTCATTTGAATTCTAATTATAAAAGCACTTTTGCTACAAAATACATCTAGAAATGTTGCAAAGTATTCTTCCAGAAAATGCAAAAAATAACAATAGTGGACTTTAAAACGACCAATCAATCAAAATAGGGCCCGCTGGCAACTATCCAAATAATATGGCTCATATTAGACATATTTCAAATGTATTGATAATAACTGATTTACACATTCTTTATTTCATATAATCGATCATAGACGATGTTAGAAATTAAAATATCTAAAACTTTTAATACATAGTACAAGTAAAAATCACAATGATTTTTGTCACAAGTTGAGATACATACTAAATACTAAAATAAATCATAAATAACAATACATAATAATATTTTATAGAAATTTGAGTGGTATAAACAAGCTACTGGCACACACATAAGTGATTCAGAAAATAGAAACTGAAATAAAAAGTTGGAAGCTGTGAAAATTGAAAAGCTATAATAGCTGCACTCAGGCTTGGAAATACAAAAGCATTAAGCAACTGCATGCAGTGTCTCTTGATCGTGTATATGATTTCGCAGACTTGTTAGTATGTAGTAAAGATCGTCATGTTATGATGATTAAAATTAACAAAAAAAAAAAAATGATAAAAGATGTAGGGTTAATGATTATTACTAACACTAAATGACAGACACACTGATTAATTTTTATCAAATTATCAATACAATTTTACATTTGATAACAGATGCAGCTATATTATTTATTTTAGCAAAAGCACAAACGTACTAAGCAATATACGTCATAAAATACACTTCAATTACTTTATTCTAGTCCTTAATAATGTACTAAAAGGAGATTATTAACTTAAAACAATTTGAAGTACCAAATCTCAAGCAAACCTTATGATTCAAAATGACATGTGAAATTAAAATTAATAAAATATTTTATAAAAGTTGTACAAATATTTTATACAATTGAATAACGAATTTTAGCAGGTGTAGGCTCTAAACAGGATTGCTCCCGATATATGGCAGAACCGTTTACAAATGTTTACTAGATATCACATAATATTTCTGCAATATCTTTCAACTTAAAAAATTAAAATTTAGAAGGAGGCAAACAATTATTATTTTTCTTGGTTTTAATTATTTCCTATTCTAGAAACATAACTAAGAAAAAACCTAGCCACAAAAGTATCTTAAAAAACTTAAATAAAGATGGTCAGTACAATAGTATTTTTGAAATAGTTACAAAATTGAAAACAATGTTATAACTATTGAATTAGTACATCAAAAACCAAAGAAGTAAATAGTGTAAAAGGAATGAAATTTTCAAATAGCTTATCAAATTTCCTGTTTTGTAAATGAAGTTTTTCTTGAAAAAAAAAATCACAAAGACAATTATAGATTTAGATTGACAAAGTATGTGTAGCAGAATTTAAGATAAATTTGGAAATATACAGTTGAAATCAAACAACTAACTTTCTCATAAAATTTTTTACAGAAGATGAGAAAATCTTTAAATTGCTTATAATTTATTAAAAATAATGTTACAAAAATATTTTATTCAGAGTGTACTACATCTTCTGTGGCTGTGCAATGGTTAGCCGCTTATTGTGATTTTGTGAGCAAATAAATTATAGTATTTGATAGAAAGGAACTGAAATAATTATTTAAATTTTATATAGTTACATGACAAATTTAAAATGAGTTATTTTTAATCGCTAATAAATTTTTCATATAAAAAGTTAGAATATTACAGATAAGACTTGTTTTAGTTGGTATTTTAGAAGAACCTATAAAATTTGGTGCCTTACTAATCAGATAAAGAGTGCTATTAAAAAACAGACACTCTATTTACATTTACAGATATTAATTATAATAGAATAATTTTTTTGTAAATATTTTTAAATTTCCAACCACAGCAGTCATTTTCAAATGCCACACTAGTTTCTACACATTATTTTATACTAATAATTATGTAAATGGACTTACTCATTTATATAACAATTTTTTAAAAATAAAAAAATATATATATTTTAAAAAAACTTGTTAGACTACATTTTTTTAAATTTAAACAAATGGTTCCATAATAAGTTAACTAATTATCATACTTTTAACGTATAAATTTGCTTAGTGTACATACTTTTGATAATTTTTTTAAATATACATTTACTACTACTTATATTCAGTATGTCATTGTATCAATGTAACTAGCCAATTAGTGAGTGTGATTATAGCAAATGATAGGTGTAGTTGATGACAACGAACGGATAGAAACGACAGCGATACGAGCGAGCAAGTTTGATGAATTTTTTCATATATATATATATATATATATATATATATATATATATATATATATATATATATATAGTGGTAGTAAGGTTTAGGTTAAAGGAGTGGATAGACTCACCTCCCTGGTCATCTAAGGCGACCAAGGTGCGTATCCCAGCCTCCTTGCTCTATAGCAGCACAAAAACAAGTGTACACTGTATGTTAGTACATGTCGGTTGGTTGTTAGTATGGTTAGAAAGCAACATAGAACGCAACCCATGAACCAATGCCGGGTAATTAAATGTTGTCGTGTTGTATATATAAAAACTATATACCTGTTTTGCATCGTAGTTAAAACATACATAACTGAGAGCGCACATTTAATATAAAACAAATACCCACATACACGTACACAGTATGAAACAGCCATTGTTGGCAATAGTTTCTTTTTCTAAATGATTTTCTTGCAGTTACAAAATAACGGCTTATATGTTTGAATGTTAAGTAAAACTACTTTAGTCAAAATTATAAATTGCAGTGTAATATTTTCAGTGCAATTTTAAACCACCCTCGTACAGTAATGTAAGGATTTTATTTAGCGTAAATAAATTTTTTAAATCAACAGTACCACAATTTAATAATTAAAAATATTAAAGTAAGAAAAAATTATAATTCAAGTTAATTATATTTAAATTAAATATATACAGGTTGCCCTCATATAACATAGATTTTGAAAACACGGTTTCTATATAATAACTGAATTCATAAATTAAAATTCCGAAAATTCTACAGCTACTTATTAGCCCTGTTTAGCAAAGCTGTTCACATACATCTAAATGGCTATGCAAATGCCTTTTTGACAATACCAGGCTTCTTCTGTGGCACTGTCTTTCGAGTCTACGTGTAGTAGATTACTCAAGGAAAGTATCGAGCTGCATTCAATTCATTCATATGGTACAGTCGTTTTAATGTAACAGAACCATTTAGCGACACATTACTTTGTGCCAAGAAGTAATCGCAATATTAATTTCAAAACAGGACTATGCAAATATGCTGCTGCACAATTTTACAAATTAAATTAAAACATTAATTTCCTACATATTTTTTGTTTATTATAAGTAATAAACCTTCTCTATCATTATGTCCAATAAAAATAAGGTACAAAAAATCTAATTTTGCATCGCCAACTGCCACAAAATTAAAGTTATATGAATCCACTATTAAAACATTAAAAAACAAATTTGAAAAATACGAAATAGAGTAACAACATCGCAGGGTATTCTTTGTTAGTGTAGACAATGCACTATTAAATATGAGGGATACTTCTTTGTATAGGCGTACTTGGTACTCTAATTTAGAATGATTTTTAGAGGGTGAAAACTGCTATACACCAGAAAATACTGTACATCAAATGTTTCATTATGCCGCTACCCTATCTACAGTGTTTCAAACACCAAACCCCTACTATCTTCTTATAATAGATGATGAATTAATTGATTTCAAGCAAAACTATAAGTACTTAGATATTGTAGAATTGGAAGACGGCAATACATTTTTTAGATTTTTTTTCTCTTTGTTTTACTGAAATTAATACTTAATACCTTAAAGACTGTTCAAATTTTTTTTACAGTTTATTAATTATTTATATATCTAAAAATCAGTGCTCTAATAAGACAAAAATAGTTTGTTACGTACATTTCCAGAAAAAAAAATCATTTAAATAAAATGTATTATTTTACCTAATTGGTTGTGTAATTATTGTCAGAATAATATCTTAATTTTGAATATTAAATAATAAAGAATGATAAGGAATACATGGTATTTGTAGATAAAGCCAATGTTTCTTTTATTATTATAGATATTTAAGTCTTTCTTTGTAGAAATTAAGCTCTAGGTTGCTAGAGGATTAATATAAAAAACACAGGCCTAGCAGGTCTTGCCAAATGCATGCAATTTTTTTATTTTTAAATAGGACCCTTATATTTTTGAATCCTCTAATCAAAATAATAACGAGTAACTATTTTTCATTAATTTTTAAAATCAAAATATCTTTTTTAAGTGTAAACTAATTAAACAAAAAAGATGACCAAGATGGTTATGACTGCCATAAACCTGTCACCAATCAGTATTACTTTTCACATAGCAGTGCTTTTAGTCTAAATTGGTTAAATACCAACAAAGTCATATCTTATTCAATTGAATGTCATACATTATAAATGCCAATATTCAATTGCTTTATTTTGCAACATCATGACATTAGGTCGTGTAGTGGTCAATTTTTCCTGTTTTCATAATTTTTAAACAAACATAGGTATATTACATATCAACGTATGTCATGCTTCTATTTAAAAAAATAGTTTTAGCCCGTCTAATAGTTTTGAATGCTGTAATTTAATTGTGACTTAATTTGAATGGTTACTATTCTTTTTCAAAGTAATCGTTAAAATTTTGAGGAGGGGATTCCAAATATATAAAAATATACAGGCTGTTTTACTTAAAAATAGAAAGTTGTATATATTTGCCAAACTACGCTAGGCCTTGGAATGTCATTTTTATACCCGTGTTTTAGCAAACTAGATTTTAATGTCTACAAAAAAAGATTTGTTTATATATCTATAATAATATAAGGTTAATGGACTGTATAGTTCTCTACAAACATTAGGTATGATGATATAATAGAATGCAGAGAATAAAACTCGTCAGTATCCTAAACTAAAATAAACACAAACTTCCAACAAGAGAGCCCTGTACTGTATACAGATAAATATGGAGGTGTGTTTTTAATTAGTGAAAAAATATTTTAACTATGTTGAATGAAAAGAAATTCCTTGTAATGGACATTTTTAAATTACAATAAAATATAAATATATATAAAGTTAGATAGATGTCAAATTCCACCTAGTATTAAAATCAGATTATAAACAGAACGTAGTTAAACTCATCTCTATTTCAATTACCGAGATAAATGTACTAATGGTCCAGACTGTGTTTTGAATGCGGTTTTGGAAACAGAAGAATGCGAGGAGATACCTAAAGAGTAAAAGCTATCTATATCTACATATTTAAATTGGTAAGAAAATTGAGTACAGAATACATTTCAAGAAGTAGTGATTAAATAGATAAAGCCTTGGTACTCATAACTAAATGTTTTAAACTTAAAATTGACTCAGTCCAATATCTACATAGTGTTGAAGAAATATGATATGTATCACATTTTAGTAGCATGAATGACTAATCAAAATATACGTGTTAATAAACATGAGTTATAAAAATTTAAATCCTTTACACACTATGGGTGTTATCAACAAGTACGAGAAAATTAAGGAATCTTAGAAAGTTGTGCATCAATTAAAAGATTAGGTATATATTGAAATGAACATCTACTGTAGCTGCACATTAAATTAATTTCTGTTCTCTTCTACACTATAATGTAGAAAATTTGTAACGATTTTCAAATTTTATTGCTTCCAAATACATCTTAGCATAAACTTGGTTTGTTTTGATAAGTAGTTCAAACTTCTAAAATTTAGTACCATCTTGCTTGATTGTCCTATATAGAGTGACAATAATTGAGCCCCACACCATTATTTATCTATCTACAGTAATAAAATAGATACCTAAATAAGAATGACAGTTTTTAAGTATTTAATAAAGTTGGTAATAATGGTCTAATGTACTGAGGGCATCTTATACCTTAAATTCTGCACAATATTGCCCATTTAACCAATTATCTAGTTTAACCAAGTTACTTATAGTATGGGGTCTATTTTTGTCACCCTATATATATTTTAAATAGGTACAACTTGTGGTATCTAGCTAAATTCTAAAATAAATCGAGATAATTCTATTAATGCTTGCAAAAAAAAAATTATAAATAAATATTAGTCGAAAAGTAGTAATTTTCATATTTACATTGTCTACATTTAATTCATATATTCTATAACAAATGGAGACAATTCTACTAATGCTGGCAAAAAAAAAAAATATATTTACATGAATATATGTCAAAACATAGTTTAGTAATGTTTGTATTTATATTACCTACGTTTAATTCATGTATATTTACAGAAAAAAGTTTAAATTCATAACTTCCAGGACAGCTTAACAAATGACTTGTTTATTAAATTTATCTTATTGATTAACTAGCTGATATAATTTTTAATTCAATATAACATAAAAAAATTACACCAAATTTTTATTTTCTAAATTGTGGTAAGTTGTTTAAAAAGTTGGTTGCCATAAAACTGTATATTGATTTATTTTAATATATCTAAATTTAATTTTAATTTAATTATATAAAAAGGTAATCTAGTGGCCTGTTTCAACAAGTTTTTTTAAGGAGTCTTTAGTTTAAATAATACTTAAAATCTAAGAAATTTTCAAAATAAAACCTCATACCAAAATAAATAATTATATACAAGGTGTCTTATGTCTCAAAGACCATAAAATAGAGGTGAATATATTGAGTCAAAATAAGTAAAACAGTTCAAATACAAATAAGACCACAAAAGGTTCATAACGAACATAGAACTTATCTTCAAGACAGTTTTTACAACATATCTCAGGAAAAGTAAGATTCCTTTTTTTTAACACCCTTTAATGGGCGATCCAAATAGGAAAATTTAAATGGAATTTTTTTCTTATTATGTTAACAGAATTACTTTTAACACTGTGCAATATTATTTTCTTATTTTTTTATTAAATGTCCTGTATAACACAAGATTTTGCATAAAAACTAACTTTTCGAAATATATTTACTTCAAGTTTTTTATTTATTTTGGCCCAAGAAATAAACCTTAACTCTATGGACCTTAGAACTTCAAATATAATAAAAAAAAACAATTATTAGACATTTCTTTCTAATTAGTAAGTAAATGTTAATAAAAAGGTGATATATCTTATACTTCGAGAGAATATCATTAGCAAGCTGATTGATTTGTAAATTATTGCTGATATATTAACTGATAGCAAAGTCCTCCTATGTTGGCAAAAAAGAATATCCAAATTATTAAAACTTCGTTCAAATTTAATGAATGCTTTTTTTTACTAATTTTGTTAGTTTCTTAAAAATTATGCAACTATTAAAATATATGCACACCCTAGCCTATATAAGTATTCATTGAATTACTAATAGAGGAATTTTATGCAGGAATTGATGATCAAATTTTGGAATAGATTGAATAGCAAAAAGCTAGTAGATATTTAAAACATATAAATATGATTAAATCACATCTTTTACAAGACACAAGTAAGTAACAGGAGCAAGGTCACCGCATCAGTCACTACGCCAGACAATGTTTAGCCAATATAAGGTACATGCACTTATACCCCAGAGAACTTGTGATCTCTACTAGTTAATTTAAAATATTGATAAAACCACATTGAACTGCTTCACAGATTTTAATTTCTTTAAAAGTATTTGGATCCAAACTGAGTTTAAGTAAAAAATGTTTGAATGGAAACCATTTAAAATAAGTTATATTATTCATTTATGTGAAATTATTAGTATAAATATTTCTAATTAAAGAAACACATGCATACTCAAAGAACTAAAACCTAAAAATGAAAAAACCATATTGTAGCTAAAGTAAGATTTTATATTAATGAAATTACAAAAAAAATACAACAAAAATAAGAATGACAAGAAACTATATTATGCAAATATGATTTATTTTTCATAATATTTAAGTCAATGCTTAACTTTTTAAAAGTGTTCACACACCTATAAGGCATATGAATGAAAAATGGATAAAACCAGATGGAAAATTTATGATAACAAAATTATATTAATTCTGGCCTAAAAAGTGCAAATTATCATATATGCCAAGAGTAGACTAGAGTGTTATCTGTTTATTATTTGTATAAAAATGTTGCTTTTTGTCCATTTTTCACAAATCTTGTAGTTAGTTTTTACTATGTTCACATTCTCATGTATTTAGGGCTGCAGATTTTTATGCATAAATTGAACGACTTTTAATTTTGTAAGCTCTCAAATAGGGACAAAAATTTTAACTTAAACCAGCAGCCTTATTGAACAGTAAAAACACTCAGCACATTTTGTCAGTAAACCTCAGGATATAATTATACCAAAACAACTAAAGTTATCTTAATTCCTGGTAAATTATTCATAGGTCAACGTAGAAACTTAAGCTAATCAGAACAGCAAAATATAGTAAATACTACTAAATACTTTTTAGCAGTAGTTTGACATTTGTGGGATTTATTTTGACTTGCACACATTCAAATTTTGATCAGTGGTACAAAATGAAGCAAATAAATGAACCATACTGTAGACTGGTAGAAAAGCTGTGTTAATTACAATTTTGTAATACTACACATAAGAGACTGGATATTTTAAAATATTTTTATTAGTTTTGCTATATTACTAATTGACAATTAGAATTAATATCAGTATTTCTTGACTACTACCTTAATTTATCCAATGATGCTATTGATATCAGTTGGATTAAAGCAATGAACCATGTACAGAACATATATCTATACAAGCTTGAAAACAAACTCATGATAAGATCTTCATCTTCTCTTTCAATACAGATTCAATGCTGAAAACATAAATTTGAGTGAAGTTTCAAAATTTGAGTTTTTCAACTTGCTAGCAATAATTTATATCATCCTTATTTTAGAAAATAGACAAAAACTAAAGTGGTAGGAGATTCTAAAGAACAAATTTTGGTAATAATTGGTTTAGGACTTATTAACCAAGATCCCATGATCTTACTCCTCTAGATTTCTTCCTGTGGAAATACATTAAAGATATAAGACAAAGAACAAATTAAGACTATAGAAGAAGCAAATTTTTCAAATTCAATTGCCAGTATATCAAATATTCATATGAACAAAGTAGTCTGAGAAGTCGGAATAATGTGCGAGATGTATAGTGCCAGACAAAATTTAAGGTACCACCAACAGAGGTCAGTTTAACGTTTATTGTGACATACCTAGTTTTTCAAAATATAATTGTATATATAATGTAACTGTTTTAAAGCAGAGTTTCTCATTCTTTTTGCCTGCACAACCTCTTAGATTAAATAAAAACACTTGACATATTTATAATCAATGCAATTTTGTAATAAATTTCTCAAGCATGACCATTTTGAAGGTGTTGAAAAATGGCCAGGTGGGATTTTGATTGTCTGAAATTTTAAAAATAAATACTGAACGTATTTTATTTTTTCAAATTTTTTACATAATTCAAACATAGCACAATGGTTAAGTCAATTTGTTATGGTCGAGTATTCAAAGAATTGTGTAAAATAATTGATACTAATTTTTTAAAAGAATGGTGTTTCCATATGGAAACCTTGTAGAATCTGAACAGGGCCGATGTTTAATTCATTGTTGCAAGGGATATTTTCAATGTGACTGATGTTACTTCAACAAATGAACTTGATGCACAGATCCACAATTTACTGGATTAGGCTTATATAGGCAAGGACTGAAGTGGGGGCTATGTACTGGGGCGGCGCAATACCATTCGTATGTTTATTATCAAATGTAGGACAGAATTGAGCCAGGGGGTCCTCCAGAAGTTGGAAACCATCATACCTATAAATATTGTTGGGGAGTTTACAAAGGCTCACTTGCATCTCTGAATTTTTTGAGGAAATATAAAGTTTCTAGAGCTAAAACTTTGTTATCCTCGAATATTATGGTATGATCTGTTTCATGATGTAATATGACCAAGACAGGTACAGTGTTCATGCTGCTTTAGACAAGTAACAATTGTATGCTTGATTTCTCCGAAATAAACCTTACCGTTTGATATCTAACAATTTTTATTCAATGGATAAAAGTGCATCTGTAACTCCTAGGACAAAAAGAGTTGTTTCACACAACTTGAAAGTTCGCTGTAAGAGCAAATAAATTACAGACATTTTCTGACAGGGGTGATGATGCGACAATATATGTAGGTACCTATTGGAATACTACATTTAAGATAGGAAGACAACCTGATGACTCAATCTTCATCATAAAACAAATATTAAGATGATGGAAACTTATGTGACTGAAGAAGGCATCTAATGCATTATTTTCCAGCGACCATACAACAAATGAGTTATCCTTATAATAAAACATATGGATTATATATCGGAAGATAATGCTGATTGTTAAAGTGCCTCCATAAAAGTATTCTCAAAAACACCTCCAGAACTTAATAGAAATTACTCCTAAATAGGAAATAAATAAATCCAAGACAAACTTCTGTCAGCACCATAATATTTTGAGATGAACCCTCCCCTCTCGGTAAATCTCTGATGAATCTAATAGCAACATCGATGGGTATACTGGTGAAAAGAGACTCGACATCTAAGCTGACCATCAAGTCTGTGGGAGCTAGTCTTTTACTAGAAATCTGTTCCAAAAAATGGAAAGAGTTTCGCATGTGGGATTCAGATCCTACGAATTACATCAGTAGTGTAGTATTTGTATATATGAGACGCTATATACACAAGGGATTCCAGAATTGGGGGGAATGACCTTCTTCTGCATTTGTGGATGAAGGGTAGATTTTTTATGACATTCGGGACCAATTTCGCTATTTTAGATGTAGGGTTGGATCTTAAAAGTTTATATATGGTATCTTGAAGATCTAGAATCATACATCTGATGATTCATGGACAACCATAACATTGCCTTAATCTGTCAACATAACAAAAATCAACTCAACATTTTTGACATCCCTGAAGACTTAATCTCATCTTTATAGAAATTGGAAATGGGCAATTTGAATCTTTCCAAAAAAAAAGAGCAATTTCATGCCAATTCCTACCTGATATCTCGGATGACAAACATCAAATGAACAGGATCACTTTTTGGTGATAACGCAAAGTTTGAATAACTTTCAAAGGACGCTTCAAATGTGAGAGTATGAGACGATATATTTATCACCAAATTATTCAACTGCGTAAAATTTCGTGAGTTAGCTTGACATTTCAAAAGGCTCTTAAACTTTTTCTTGCTGCAATTTTATTAAAATATTTCCTACTTATTACTCTGGAAAAGGCGAATATTCAAAAAAAACCATTGATCTTTATAATTGCCCCAATAATATTAATAAGGATGATGGTTTTCAATGCTTAGAAGACCCTCCTGGCTCATTTTTGTCCTCCTACACTCGATAATAACCATCAGAATGGAACTGCACTTAGGCTACTTTTTAGATTTTAATTTCTAGTGAAAATGTCTGGAAACATCTAAAAAGCTCAGGAGCTGATGGATGACCTGATTTTGGATCCATATATTATTTGAAAGAGACACAATAGTAAGATGTTTTCAAACTGGCATATTTCCCATGAAAGATTAAGTTACATTAACAATTGGATGAAACCTATAAAAATGTTTCGATATAAGCACACCTTTAAGCGACTAGACTAACTAATTCAATTTTTTTTTATATAGACAGCTCGTCTACATTTTTGAAATTTCCCAAGTAATGTCAACTCTATGCGGCTATGATGTAATATTATACACAATCTAAACCCAGAGCGATTTCGGTATAATTGAAGTTATAGTAAAGCAGGCAGTAGAACTGCCAACCGTACAAAAGGACTACACTACAATTACATTAAAAATGGCGGTGGAACAAACATGCTTTTTCAAAACGGAAAAGAAACCTTATATATAGAGGGAATAAATAAATATATGAGCATAATGAAATTAAACATGGAAATAGATAGACAGGCTCAAAGCTCCAAAAAAAGCAGTTAAGTAAATTAATATTTTTAAATAAAAGATTAAATTATATAATTTTATAAGTCATCTACTAAAAAACTGTATCAATTTTCAAATTATTAATAAATGCAATTTTTCAGTGATTTTGGTTTAGTGAAACAGACCACCTAAATGAAAGATAGAATTAGTAAGTATTAGATTGGAACCGACTGATGTTATGGTAGTGGTTGTAGTAAAAATAAAAGTTTTAAATCAAGTCTGCGAGTGTGTGTGTGCATAAGGGGGTGTATCTATAGATATATATCTGTATAATATACATGTAGTAAAAACACAGCACAACACAGCCACACTGGCAGGGCTACCGCTACCACAACATACAAATTCACTAAGTCCAAGGAAATATATTTCGCCGACCGACGTGCCAGTTTAAGCACAGTAGCAAACAATTTCAAAAGGTATCCATACTCTTAAAGAAGAAACAACCATTACAGAATTATTTATACCCTTGAATTATATTTTTTATACATTTTTTATTTAAATTATATGCTTTCAGTTTGCAGTGATGTTTGTTTATTATATTACTATGGAACATTTTAAATTACTTCAAATTATCATTAAGTAGCAAAATTGACCATATAAATGAAATAGAACAAAAAGTAATAAAATATGTGCAAAACAAGTATTGATAAATAATATTCACCGATTCAACGAAAATTAAAGGTTGCACAAATAGTGCCTTCATAAGAAATCTAACTCTCACGATTAGTCAAACAGCAGCAAAAGCTTTGGATACTATATCTAATTTTATTAAAATTTGTAAAGAGTAAGAAAGTGTAATAGGTTTATTTGAATAGTGCAAGTATACCAGAAATTTTAGACAAAATAAATAATTAAAAATCAGAAATAAATGCTACCATACATAAAATACACTATTACTCAGGCTACAGCAATTAAAACTAAAATAAAATACTGAATATATACTAATGTAATTATTTATGAATTGAATTTATCAAAACAAACTTATTTGTAATAAACAAGCTTATTTTTAGTATGTAGCGAAGATTTATTTAGTTCAGATCTCTAGAACCAGAGTATTAATGGTAACATTTTTGTCTAATTTTCAATTATTAATTTTGTCTATATACACAATCTATTCAAATAAACCTATTACATTTTCTTACTATTTTCAAATTTTAATAAAATGATATCACATTTTTTAAAATCGGCCTTCTATTTATTGAAAATCCAAATATGAGGCAAAGTTACATTTTTGAGGTTGTCACATTAATAATTGTGATTTGGACTGCTTGTTAAGTTGAATGGACTAATTTTCATAAGACAGTAAAATTTAAGAATTATTACATCAATAAATAAATATTACGTGCATTTAAAAAGTATGTTTCAAAGTAGTGATTTAGCTCACAGTGCAAACCTGAGGCAATGCAAGTAGGCAAATAAATTATTTTTGAATATTTTGCAAATAATAGTTATACTTTATGTCAAAGAGCAATTCATTGCGAGAAGTGTTGGAGAGATAATATTAATAAAATAAACAAGATCTGGGACAAAATAGAAGAATGATTGTGGATTGGTAAGTGAAAAAATACAATACAACATTTAGCAATAAAAACGCTTGCTACAGCAAATAAATAAGTTATTTCTTTTACATATTGTTACATGTAATATCTATAAAAGCCCAGATTTGACAGCAAATTTCCACAGGAAATTATTACATGTTATCACGACTGTTTATTGTAGTTGATTTTCTATACGCAACATACATGCAGTTAGTGGTGAATGATATTACTCCATTTTGATGGTAATTTAAAAAAAATGTAGGTCCTTTTTTATTATTTAATTGGCCCTAAGTCTATTTTTAGGCTCATAAACCTGCAAAATAATTTAGGTCACTGTGGGGTATTACTTGTGACAATACTTACAAGAAAAATTGTCAGTATATTTTCAGTTTCATTGGTTCATGTTTTTCAGAGTCTGTTTCAATTCAGTATAATTTTGTTAGTATATTATATAGTCCCTAAGCTTGGTGTCCAATAATATATGTATATCTTGATGGTTCATCATAATTTATAGATTCATCCAGTACCCTCTAAAGTTTTTCTATGCTCAAACAATATATTTTTTCAGGTAAGTATTTTCTGGTGTGAAATGAATTTTAATAATTTGTGAGGTCAATTATCTAATAGACATTTTCTAAGGATGTATTCTTACATTTCTTAAAATAAATTTATTTTTAAGGATATTTTAAGTTTGTATATATTCAGTAACATGAATTAAATATTAAAGGAAACAATTAAATTTAGGACGTTTTTTTGGGTTTTTTGAATCAATACACATATTTATTAATTTTCTTTTGTTAAGCGAATTACTGTAAACACCTAGTGTTTGATAGGTTTCAAATCTAAACCAGTACAAACCAAAATTCTGATCAAGATGATGTCACTTTCAATTAATAACCATTAAATTCTGTTTATTATTAGGATCTGGGAAACTAAAAACTCAAAAGCACTGCAAACTGAACAAACAATTATTGAACACAGACCTTTGTTTATATATAGCTTTTCAGGTAAAATTTATTTAAAAATATTTAAATACTTATCGTAAAAACTTATTTAACAATTTTTATACACACAATTCTGTAAAAGGTACTTGATTGTATGGGCACCTTTTGTGCACTATTGTCGTAATTACCTTTAGTTATTCATAATAAACATTAACAATTACATCAACAAGTCACAACATTAAAAGGCAAAACCATTGAATCATAATAAATTTTGTATACAAATTCAAAAACAAACCAAAAAATTAACAAAATAAAAGTATAACTGAAAAAACGGTAGACCTGCTCTGCGGAAAGATATAATTTGAATATAGTAATAGAAAAAAGAGTGAGACAAATACAGTGCACAATCATGCAGCACATAGAGACACCAACTTATGCGCACAAATCTGTCGCAAGCTTCCTTTTATTTTTTTACCCTTTCTTAGTATATGTGTACATAATATACAGATTTGCACACCAAACATTTACCATTGGAGATAGCATGGAAGAGAAGGCTAAAGTTATCATATCTTATGAAAGAAGTTATGACAGTCTATCTGGATATAAAATTAGGCCTAGAAACACAGTATTTTATACTTACTTAAACTTCATATTAAAACAAATCATAATTTGTAAGACATGTGGTTAAGAAATTTCTTATATCTTAAATCTTTTATTTACAGTTAATACAGACTGATAAAAGTAAGAATGCATATTTTTACTATTAGAACTCAAATTTGTGTAAAAATAATTGTATCAAGTATGCTTTATGTACTTATAACCAATATATATATATATATATATATATATAATTTTGTTTTTAATATAACCCTTAATCGAATCTTAAATGTGTCTCTTATTATTATTATACCATGGCCGTTTTAATGTCAGAAATATATGTGTATATATATATATATATA